>JAHQIW010001627.1:0-18649 GCA_019055375.1 Parelaphostrongylus tenuis
ATGTCGTTACTTCATAAGTGCAGTGATTGACACTATCTGATTCATTTCGACGCGATACTCACGAAGACCAACATCAGGAGAAGAACGTCCGCTGTGAACAAAAGACCCGAGTCGTCGTGGCTCTGAAAACGTTAGAAACCACCGAGACGTTAGTCACGGTGGAGATTTATGAAACCTGGTTTTAGCTCATTAATAGAAAAATGGATGTTAGAAATTTGACTTTGAGCACAAAGCTTTGTGAGATAATGAAGTAGGTCGAATAATGTGATAAATTCATGTAGTTTGTTAGCAAATTTCTGTCGAGCACACGATTTGTTAACAGCACCGAAATATTCGCTTAAGTGTTACAGCAGTGTATACACTTCCCAGTGATCTCAAAGGGGACAATAAAACGTTCCCCTTTCCAAACATTTATGCACTAGTAAACGAAGATTTACACACGTCACGTTTCAAACACTTGTCAATCTGAAGTATATCAAATGTAAATCTCGCTCTCTGGAAGGTTAGCGAAAGGACAATATCCGCAAAAAATTGCATTTGAAAGAGCTATTGTCTATCGAACGTTTATTGAAATTCTGTTTATTTTCCATTGTCATCATCTCTGTCACTTGTGTGATCGTCATTGTCACTGTTTGTTTTGACTGTTTTTCGTTAAACATTAAAAAATGATTGAAATTACATTATCATGACAAGTTTAGCTGAACATAGAAAAAACAATGAAATGGTAAAGATTTTTTGTAAAATCACGAAAACTATATGGTGGACAGAAAGTGCAGTTGATTAAGTCTGTTCAGCAAAGTAAGAAGTGTTTAATAATTCTATTGAAGAAATAACTTGATAGAATGGGACTTCCTAATTTTCCTTGATGACATTCGTAAGAGCCTACGAGAATTGGGTGGTGAGCAAAATACGGCCTCAGGCGGAATCGAACCCGCGTTACATCCTAATCGCTCACCACTCAACTCTCTAGGAATATTTCAAAAATCGTAAGACTACCAACAAAAATGCAGTAAATTTAATATAAATTTCGAATATGCCCTTTTGAAGGCACACATAGATCTAATTTGACCACGAGTTTCGAAATTTTAACCGAGAAATGGCAATAATAAGATCACATAGAGAGCAAAATGGCCCAACTCTGCAGAGACAATCTTTGCAAAAAATATGACGTAATCGCCTTTGCCTGCTCTTTTATGTAAAACAACGTTTATTATATTTTCATGCTAAGAGAGTCGTGGAAGTCTAATCGCAAACTGAATGAGCGAAGTACTTTTGTGGAGCGACTTAATAAAGCTTTCACACAGTTTTTGGTGATTACTTACCCACATTCAATACACATTTAGGGTGTCATCAAAGAATTTATGTGTAGGTCATCATCGGATTGATATGAAATGAGTTGAAATTTGTGTGAGATTGCCACTCCGATCGGGCTAAGCCGATAAACTGCGCTGCTTCCAGCATTTCGAAGCAAATGAATCGATGACATCACAAAGTACAAAATAAATCGAATACGGAAAGTGTTTTTTAATCACCCACTAAGCCATCACTGGCAACATATAATCCAAAAAAGCCACTTAGCATTAAATACATTTCAGTTCATATAAATGTGATCGGCTAGAATGGCATTCGATGAGGATGAACACCTTCATCACTCTTCTCATTCTGTTGCGGTACGTTTAGCACTGTTCAACACATTCAGCCCGATAGGCATTGAATGGTGAGAAAATAATGTCCGCTCTCAATTTACCAAACATTTAGCACATTCAAGTAAAATTCAGATTTTGTTAATAATAAAGTGGAAATCATTATAAGCTGGCTCAAATCTTTAGGCTACAGCGCTACAAGGTCATTTTCCAAAAATACCCTCCGAGAGCGCTGTAGCGCCAAAATTATCACGCGTACATTTTGCTGAAAGCACGAGTGCATATGAACTTGTAGAGAGAATCATGTAGTATCAAAGACATACGTCTTATCCTGAGTTCTTTCGATTTGTAGAAAAAGTTACTATTCTCTTCTGTTGGACGGCGACAAATGAATATCTTACCCCATTTGCTGGGCAAGAACTTTTTATAAGGGCGTTAATAATCTTTCAAAAGCTCTAATCTCAAGCTACAGCGCTACACGGCCGCGCCAAATATGTGAAACTCGATCTTATTTCCTCTGCCACCTGCAGTGAGACCGTCTTTTGAGAAATAAGCATAGCGTTGAAATGGTCGAAAGTTGCACTATAAAATGGATACTATAAATTGACTAAGGAGGTTTACCCTACGAGAAATATGCGTGTGTGAAGCACATATGGTTTCCTTTTATTAAGGCGTTCTAAAAAGGCTCTTTCAAAGAACGGACACGTAACGAGCTATTATATTTGAGTTTTGAGAGATTACTAAAAGTGCAATAAAGAGTCTTTGCTCAGCAAGATTCTTTTTTTCTTTATCCCGTGCTGTTAAAGGGAGATTACACACTTTCCCTATTTCGCCAAAAGAAATTTCTGGTTTTCCTGAGCCCATAGGATTTTCGCTCAAAATTCTCAACGCTCAGTTTCGAACGAATGAAATTGGATAGTAATAAGCTGTCCATCAACACATGACTGTGTTAAACAGAGCATCGTTGGCTTTTATAAATCAAGCGCTTGTTCAAGAAATTTTTGGAACTTTCATTTTGATTTAGTCCACATTTCAATCATCTAAGAATTGTTATCTTTAAGAAAATTGAAATTTGAAAGAAAATTTCTAAATTATCCGCAATTTAAAGTGACTGACCGAGTTTTTCTATATGTTTGGGAGGTTTTAATATTTTTTCAACTTCCTCTTTTGGAGAAACTAGGTGGTCTTTTCATATAGGGGAGATAGCATTGTAACGAATGTGTTGAAGACGATGGCAGTGTTTTGGTAAACTTTCTGCACTAATATATCTCAGAAACTCCGATCCGCTATCACACAAAGTGGTACGTGATTCTTTCCTTTTCACATTTCCGAAATGACTCCCTATCAGGAAACTTTCTGTGGCTATGCTTATCAAAGACTCATGCTTTTCTGTTCTGTTGAAGAGGTGTATTGCAATGGAACAACTATGGCACAGCGCATGAGAGATACGGCCGAATTCGGGCACAACAAGTATAGGTTTGTTTTTGATTATATTTTCGGATTTTTCAACTCGGTAAAATGCTTTGAGGAAGGTTTATTTTTAGAGCAACCATGGCCTATGGGAAAGGCGGGGAGATACCCAAAGGCGAACGACATGAGCTATCTGGTGACAAGAATTTTTTTGGAACAACAAAGGTCTTGATTTTTCTTGGAAAATTGATTCTCATATTGGTCTTACAGTTTTAAAGCTGCGACCTAGAAAACAACTTGATATTGCCAGATCCAATTGTAATCACGCAAGCTGTCCCGACTTCAATTATGTCGGCAGCAACAACGCTACTTTTACGAAATGTTTGAAGACCCTTGTGGAGAACAATGCGAGGAATCGAATCGGGCCATGGAAGTGCTGGGATCCTCGCATTAAAATGTGAAGGCTCGTTTTGTGAATAAGAAATATAATCGATTAAACGGTACAAGCACTGAAAAAGTTGCAGAACATTTCAAATAACAGCCTTACAAATGTAATTGAAATTTGAAGGAATAGCTTTGAACAATGTTCTGATGTAAGCAATCTAGTGCATTCAGCTATGAGTAATTATGACATTTTCTAGGCAAAACAATGGTGTAACACAGAAAAGCCGTACAATCTACCAAAACTTGGCGCCATTAGAAAACAACACGTCCGAAATTCCATTCTTCCGGGTGTCTTTAACGGTGTTTAGCTAATATTCTTGATATCGAGCTGTCGGCGTCGGGCGGCATCGAACTCGGATGCCATTGTCCACATAGTTTGAAGTAGCGTTGAAATCGTGGGCAATCTTGACAAGAGTTTGCCCGACTCCAACTTTTGACAATTTAAACTAATACTACTAGGGTAATCAGTAGGATTATGAATTTCAGATGGTAAATGGAGCAACGAATAGGTTCGGATGTGCATTCCATGAATGCCAAAATGGCTCTCCTCCTTTCGTTTCATTTGTTTGCACATATGGGCCATCGTAAGCCGTCGGAATTAGTTGAACAGTTTTTTCTTGTAGAGTTTAACTCATCCGTAACTTAGGCACGTCATTATTGTCCCTACACAAGTGGCAAAGTATGTGCAACTTGCTGCGGTGTACGAAATAAAAACTGTGGCGGGAGATCGCTCTGCAACAACAGCGTGGTTTGAATTGTTTTCATAATAAAATATGGCAATTCTCTGTCCATCTACCGTCCATCACTTGCATAGCTCAGTCATTGTGCACATCACGAACCAGAACTTGGGACCCTACAGGATATATTCTCAGAAGTATTCCTGCTGCATTTTTCGCAGTGTTATGATTTTTCGTATATACCTAAGAGAATTGAGTGGCGAGCAAAAGTAGGGAATCGAACCCGCGTTTCATCCATACCAGCGACGCGAGCCACCACACTAGTCAACGTGACGGTGAAGTCACCGAAAGCAGTACAGCAAAAGTCAATTTGAGAAGTGGAAAAAATTGCTTAAGTAGTGATTTTGTTTCAAGTAACAGAAATCTACTAATGTTTTTGTTCTCACTTTGCTATTTGGCAATGAAACCATGAAATCTTTCCAACCGGGACGTTTGAACAATGCTATTCCTACGCTAACGGCGTTAAATTGTTTTTTTTTCTCATTGATGGTGCATTTCTGGTCAATATTGTTTCCCACTGGAAGCATGTTACACTGGTAACAGTCATCACATCTTAGTAAACAGTACTGCATTAGATGATAATACTCTGAAGCTGTGTAAGACCCTGATCATATGGCAAAAAGTGCTGTTGGTAACGCTGCTGTAAGAACACGTCCATCAGTGTAAAAAGTATTGAAACGGCTGATGGCTTGATGTATGACAGTGTGAGTTCACATGTATTCAATTAGGATTGCCAGAAAATAACAATGGGTTTATCAAACCCTCGAAGGAGTACTACTGTATTCAATAAGTGTTCCCGCCCTATCCATTCGCAGAGCTGACGAAATGTCATTTTATGACTATGCCTATCATGACTTTATCTGATATATCGGAGGATATGACAAAAGATTTTGTCCCTCGCCATGCGGTAATGCCACAAATTTGGCGTCGATGCCTTTACAAGTAAGGGTATATCCCTATCCTCTCTGAGGGATCGGCTGAATCGAAAGGCACGTGCCACTGATGAGCCTGTAAAGGCGAAATAGCTGTCAAATGCGTATAAGTGCCATGCCAGACTTCATAAAAGACTTAGAACATGTTATCAGAATATCAGATGTCACTGCTTTTGAGTGAGGTCTATATGAACATTCGGAAGTAAAGGTATAGTCGTAGAAAGTTCTAATAGAGAAAATCATTCAGGAAAATGTGAAGAAGGTACACATTTCTGCTAATTCCGGGATGCAGGATCAATGTCTGTGAACCAGTTGAGTGCAATCCTTCCACATTGTCGAAAAATGCTATCGGATCCAGAGCATTTGCTACAAAATTTTCCTGCAAGGCCTATCCTGTCTGAAACAAATCATACCTTGGGGAACGCAATGATGTGCTGTGACCAAAATACTTACTGTTGATTACTTTCACTCTCAGAACGTAAGCGTTGACAAAAGGTGAGAGGAATTTCTGTAGTTTTGGAAATATCAGAACTGTACCTTCGAAGATTTAGGAAAGGTTGTATTCCGCTGTCATGGACATCCAGATTCTAAACTTCTATTTGATGAGCCAACTTATCAGACAAATTTCTCCGCGTTCCTTTCTTTTTTATACGCAAATTCTCCAGTTCGTCCCGTTGAGACTTCTAGATTTGATGAGGATATAAGATATTTTGAGCCGTCAAGGTCTAAGTGCTAGACAGGCGCCTGTTTCGTTCTACCTGGACTCCTCGACAGCACAGTCCTTCGGTTCAGCCGATTCTTGATGACATACTCCTCTATGAGGGAAATCGACATCGAGTAATAATTCGCCGCATGTCAGGTGGCACATTCACCTGACATTGCATAGACCAGCAGTCGACCTTGCGGCTGCTAAAATGGATCATATCTCCCTATCCGACCGCTTTTTTATAGACCTTGCTCGAAGCAATAATAATCTGATAAGGATATAAGTTTTGAGCTGTTAAGGTCTATGTGCTAGGCAGGCAGCTGTCTCATCCTAGCTGGGCTCTTCCTAGATTTCTTGTGTAAGAATTGCAAAAACTACAGTACAAATGCCCTGTTCAGTTCTAGAGTATTGTCATTCAATCGGGTATTTTATTCTCGTAACGAACAGCGAATGTGGAGCAGTGGTTAGAGGTGCACTGCGTCGCACACAAGGTCGATAGTTCGCAAGCACACAGAAACTTCATGAAGCCTCTTATTCAAATGTTGCATATGTAGCAAGGAACTTCAGTGGAAAGTTTGTGTGTCTTGAATTGATTTCTCCGCGCGGGACTCTTATTAGTAGTTTTTGTATCAAACTCCTCGTATCGGATTATCGTCTGTCTCTAAAACATCAGTTACATCGCCAGCATCAGGTTATATAAGATTACAGATAGCGCAGACAGTGGAAAAACAGCTGAGTGATTAATCAAGCGGAAGAGAACCTAGATTTAACTTCTGGCTATTCATTTCATCAAGGGGCGGGTTTATGGTTGAAGCGAAACAAAGTCAAAGCTAAGGATGGAAATCCCAAATCAATATCATAGGACATATATCCACTGCCAACTCACGTCAAGAGGTCAAATACCAAAATATGCGCTCAGCTACGTGACTAATCCAAAAGTATAAGGAGAGTTCGACATCTGACAGTAACGAATGTGGTTATGCACTCACAGAAAACAGTATCTAGATCGTATGCATTCACACAGAACAGTATCTAGAGTGCATGAAAGTTCAACCGTCTTTCAAAGCACAAAACATGCAGCTTACAAAAGCGCAGTGCATGAGTCTGATTGAAGTGAGCAAGTTGATAATTTACACCTGGGAAAAGGTAGACAACATTTGATATAGCTATGGAGAATGTTGTCTGCGAAGATTGATACCAAACTTGTTTGGAAGGGTAGCGGAATTGTTTTGATACAATAAGAAGCCACCGTCAGTAAAGGCCAAATATCCATTTGAGTGCCTCTACCGATGCTAGAAGAAGACTGATGCATGGGGCATCCCTTAGGGATTGATCAACGCCAAGAGCTCATCCTTTTTTTGATCATCAATCAATTTTTTTTCAAAACGGCAGGATAGGACGTAAGTTATGAACACAAGAAAGTGAAGAATGAGCAAAGCTTGAAACTTGATATTCTATCCGTAAACTTCCACTGCTTCTATACTTATCAGGGGTAGAACGCACTGAGCAGCACCATCAAGGTCCTCTCCCTGCCTTTTTCAGCTATATCTAACCTACTCCGTGGCTGTCAGCAATCACCTTTTACGAGATTGTTCTAAGATGCGCATATCGGTACTGTAATTCAATTGTGTCGCACTCTGCCGTTGGAATATAAAACTGCCACCAATTAAAGAGCTTTGATTGTAATTTTGGACATGACTTCAATCATTCCAGCCCTTTTGAACTACTATAAAAACTTGAGACGTACACAGATATCTCTATAAGTTCTCAGACAGTGATGCGCATCTTTTACTAAAGCCTTCAAATCATCGTTGTCGATACCAACGTAAAATGATGGCTTCCCTAATCTTCCAAATCGAATGTATCTTGACGAGTTTTGCAAACCAGTATTGCACCCTGCGTTCAGCGACAGTTCATTGATCTAGTACACAGTTGAAGTTTCAATCGTTTGCCTGCGCTATTTTTGAGTTTGGAGTTGTAGAGGCAAATCTGGTGGAACTGCTAATCAAGATCTGATACTCTACCCTTCAAAATTTGCCCAAACGCAATTATATTGCTTCCAAAAAGACGGAGAGAAAGCGCATAACGTGAGTTTTGCGATGGCTCATAATAATATGTTTAAGAGAAATTTTTTTGTTGAAATATACGCAGGATACATAGATTTCAAATAGGACTGATTTTCTAAAGGATGTGAAGAAAGCAAGAGCGCAAGCAATTTGGAAATGGATTATTGCGCGATTACATCAAATACGTGTGAGAGCCAGAGTCGCCTCAACTCATTGTGTTCACAATCCCGAAGGAATCGAGTACCAATTTACCGGCCGTGGATGATAGGTGGATAGTTGGGAGACGAGGACGAATCAACAATCACATGTATACCGGAAAGTGCATTTGACCACGCTACTTCTTTCACTAAGATTTTTACACTTTTGGGGACTAAATTTGAGTATTTGAGGAGCGTGGGAAACTCACAATGATGCGAATATCACGCTCCGCTTAAAAAGATCGCTTACATACCGTTGTTCAGAGAATACAGTGACATTCATGAGTAATCCCGGAAATCTTTTTGCGCGACGTAAAAAGAAGAAATGAGCAATCTTAGACTGCTTCCAAAAAAAAACTTCTGTGTGTTGAAAATGGTCTGTATAGGAGGGCGAATAGTAGCAACAATATAGAACTGTAAGTCAATAAATAAGAAAAATTGAGACACAAAAAATCCACTGGCGTAAAAAGCGAAATCAGTGTTGTTTCTTTCCTTGAAAAGAAAATTTCTTTTATGTCTGTAATGATATCGCTCCATTAACGCGGACCGTCACCGCTTCACATAACAGCCGAAGATCATCTGCTTGAACTTTGGCTAATGGTTGATCTGCATCCACGTCGCCGTCAGTGGTTCTCAGTGACATATCGAGTCACACTGTGAGCAGTCTACCCAGTTTTACAATCGCATGGTCATAGGGCTACTGTTTACCAAAGTATGTTGAGTAGTGAACACATAAACACTAGAGCAAAGGTTGAAGCTGGCGGCGATGACCAGTTACTGACGGGATATGCACTGACCTTTTCCAAGAACCGTGAGGTGAATGAACTATCTAACCTACACATTGACCTGAGGTAGCCTATCGATATATGTAGTCAGTGTTACTTTCCTCTCAGGCAGCTGTGGTACAATTTTAGGCGATTTAGAAAAAATGGATTGCTAGGTGAGGCCAAACGTTCGTTTTGTCGCGCTTCTCGCTTTCATATCACATGCTTAGCTGATTTCGAGCTCCAGCGTGTGCTTATTATTCTAACACTTCGCAAACTCTTTTTGCAGCACTTGGACCAGGTTTGGGCAATTTTCGAATATAATGACAATAACTGTGGAGTGCCTTTTCTCGTACAGTCGGAATGCAATTATCGCAATGTTATAGAACCAACCAGCAATAATTCTGATCCCATTTCAATTAAATAGATACTTTTCCGTTAACGGAAAGGGCTTTCAAAAAGCCTTTTTCGCATTACAAAGATTTTTAACTGAATTTTTCACCGCCCTTTGAAAGCTTGAATCTCGCTGAATTCGAAAGTGCATTTGTTTTTTGAAAAAAAGCATGCTTGTAGTGCTGCATCTCTAAAAAAACTACGTCTTACTCGCGATACTCGCTATCGTGCGTATTTTTTACTGGAGGGATCTTTTTTCAAACTCTTGATGGTCATTCGACAACTTTATTTCAATTCCCAAGACCGACTGTCTACTAACCTCGGCATGCTTCGACATAATTACTGATTTTCTTCTTTGAGCAAAACACGAGGTGTTGCAATAAACTTTATTCACAGCTGACGTTTCGGCGGTTCGCCTTCTTCAGAGCCTGGAAAGGTCAAATTGTCCGCAGTCCGACCAGTCAAACACCTCTATTACTCCTTTAGAAAAAATCACCAGACCTAGATTTCAATCGCATCAAGCGCAAAATCAACTCTCAACGTACCCACCGCTTTTTATATGTGTTCCACTGAATGATCCAAGTAGAGATCACCGGAAGGAAATCACATAGGCTCGTAATGCACCTTACCCATCAAAACAACAGTCTTATATACTGGCTCATATAACGAGTGCTTACGAGGCATTCCTCCCTGCAGTTGGATTGGTCGTATTATGGTTGGATTGGTCGTATTAATCCAAAACGCTTCCAAAATCTTTCGCGCTGATGTTTTCTGCTCCTGCGCAAGGATGGTGACTTCGATTTCAAAAACAACTCCGTCGTGCTTCTGTGCTCTATGCGTTCCTAGCGCGGTGTTCCGTCTATTTAGACGTTTGTCAACTAGGTGTTCTTCTATGCGAGCATAGAGCGGCCTGCCCGTTTCGCCAACATATTTATCACTACATGCTTTGCACGAGACTAGGTAGACTGTTCCTACGCTCATGCAATCACCGTCTCTGCCGTTAGGACATATTTTACAATCTTTCGTTAAACAGAGACGGTCATATAAGCGATTGCGAACTAGTTAGCGTTTTAGAGTATTCGGTGGTATTTCAATAATGGTCACCGATTGCTCTAAACCCGCTCTTTTCAAACAGCGTTTTATAGCTGTACTAATCTCATTTGAAAAGAACGGGAGGATAAACGGGACTTTCCTTCCGATTAAGTTTTCGTTTGGAGGCGCATTATTTCCTCTAAGCTTAAGTCGAGGGGCTACAAATTCGTATCCATTAGAAGTGGCTATTTCCCGAGCCAATTTCACGGGTTCTACTCTCTGCTCCTCCCTGTACATACATTAGCTGCTGTTCGAAACATGTTTTTTACTAGCGACTTCTTCGTATGTGAGGGGTGAGAAGAGAGATAGTGAACCAGGATATTCTTACTACTTGGATAGTGAACCAGGATATTCTTACTTACTTAGAAGAACACCTAGCTGACAAACGTCTAAATAGACGGAACACCCCGCTAGGAACGCATAGAGCACAGAAGCACGACGGAGCTGATTTTGATTTCGAAGTCACCATCCTTGCGCAGGAGCAGAAAACATCAGCGCGAAAGATCTTGGAAGCGTTTTGGATAAATGCGACCAACCCAACCATAAATCGCAGGGTGGAATGCCTTGATATCACTCGTGATTGGAGTCAGTATATAAGACTGTTGTTTTGATGGGTAAGGTGCATTACGAGCTTATGTGAATTCCTTCCGGTGGTCTCCACTTGGATCGTTCAGTGAAACACATATAAAAAGCGGTGGGTATGTTGAGAGTTGATTTTGCGCTTGATGCGATTGAAATCTAGGTCTGGTGTTTTTTTTCTAAAGGCGTAATGGAGGTGTTTGACAGATCGAACTGCGGACAATTTGACCTTTCCAGGCTCTGAAGAAGGCGAACCGCCGAGACGTCAGCTGTGAATAAAGTTTATTGTAACACCTCGTGTTTTGCTCAAAGAAGAAAATCAGTAACGTTATTTCAATAATTTTAATTCCCAAGACCGACTGTCTGTTAACCTTAGCATGCTTCAATGTAATTCCTGATTTTCCTCTTTAAGCAAAACACGAGGTGTTCAAACACACATTTTTTTTTGCCAAATAGAGATCTATTCTAAGACTATCGGAAATAATTCGATGTCTCTATATCAGTACTTGCTCACATATGTAAGACTTTTCACTGTATTGGCTTAGAAAAAATATGTTTATGTATAACCGCACAGCGTACTGCTCGACGGCTACGGTGCGTGAGTGGTTGTGAATCGATCGCACAGCTTGATTCACTTGTGGGGCGCAATTCTGATTATTGAATACAGAACTATTTTTCCGTTTAGAAATGCTAGATGAAATACATGACCCTGACAGTTCAACATTTTCCCTACATATTCATCTGCTTTTTGTGCAAAAGTTTAGGCTATTTGAGCTCAGGCATATGAGAGGGCTTTTTTAGAAATATTAAATAAACATAAAAACGTGGAGGACAAAAAAAAGACAAAACGAAGATTTTTCATAACATTTTCCAGTGCAGAGAACCTGGAAATCGTGCAATGCAGAAGATAAATTTCTAATCAGTATCAAAAACACGAGCGATGACAAGCGGCGCATTTGAAATGTAATATTTTTATACTGCCACAGCGCTGTAAGAATGCCTTTTTGAAAAACAAATACATTTTCAAAGTGCGTGAAACTTATGCTTTTGAATGACTACTCTTGAACTCTACTAGAAACTTCCGTCCAACAAGGAATTTTCCTCGAAGAATCCTCAATAAAGAAATACCTCAAGTTTCTACTGAAGATATTTGATCAAACTGTAGGGCACTCTATAGTAATTAGTTCATGAAGATGTTTCAGAGTTTCAACGCATCTGACAAAGAAGAATCGGATGAATTATGTCAATCTAAGGACTCGGGCGCAAACTGATGCGCTAAGTCGATGATCCGTGCTTCTGCAAGGGTCTGACATTGATATGGTGGGTTCGAACAGATGGAGATTTTAGTTCAAAGGTGTATGGTAATAGGCTAAAGGTGACGTGTGGTTTGCACGCGCCTCTAGGCACTGCGCTGTACACGACCCTGCATTGTGAGATGATAATGTTGCATGCGAATTCACTGATTTCGGAGCACTATTCAATATTAACTTCTTTCAAGCATACGAAATGCAAATTTCATGGCTGTGATAACTGAATGGTACTATTGAGAAGCAGCGGTTAAAAAAAGACACCAATGTCACCTAACGATGATAAAGGAACTGCTGCTCATGCGGTTTTTTGTTGGAAATTTTTCCAATAATTCTTGTGTCTGTTCAGATCAAAGCTTGCGCCTTCTTACCGCACAATATATCAATTTATACAAGTTTTGGATAATACATGTTTTACTAGAAATCTTTATTAACGCTGAAAATCAAAAAAGATTATGCAAAGATATCCGCACATGGAACTGTCTCAACTTTTGTATACCCTGCTTCGTGGCTCTCTTTTGAAGTGAAACAGCAACAATGACATGGCTAAACTGCGAAAAGGTCAAGATGTCTCGAGAAGCAATATTAGTATGACGACTTATCGGCATTCAGAACAGCAAGCAAATGAAACAGAGTAAGAAGAGCCCCCAAAGTGTTGCGTGTGCGAACTAGGTGACAGAGTTTAGCAAAACTCCTCCAAAAGGTCTTCTTAAAGTAGAGGTTTTCTTCACCGTACCATTAATGTTATTTCCTGGTGCAAAATCAACCACAATGTCCATGAAGAGCAGCCATACCCTTAACCCTTTCATGACAACATAATCACTGCTTGGCTGATTAGCATTCAAATCGTGCCGTTGACGCTAAATCGAAATGCGCATGGGAAAGGCAGTTTTTAGGGATCGATAATCAGTAAAGAAGTAGTTAATCAATTTCGTGTGGTTGCTGTTTTATTGCTTGGTACTCAAGAGAAGGAATTGCTCGACAGGATTTGAAAATCGAAAAAAAATAATTTTTGGGGGCAAAAACTAAAGGCGCATACATACGGCAATATGAACTGCGTCCGAAATGTTCAATCACTCCACTTACCAAAATCTGTACACGTGGAGGCGATGTAGTAAAGCGCACACACAACGCATGTAGATTGCAGAATCATCTGTGAGGAGGACGAAAAAAGGACATTCACTTTCATGACTTCCATGAAAGATACTCGTACTGGATTTCTAAAAGCATTCTGTTGAATACTCCGACATAGATAAATAATGCCAGCATCTTTATCACATTTACAGCAAAAGTTTTCTTTGTTGAAAAACATGCTAATTTGGAAATCCAAGCAAATCCAGACCATGCTGTTGTTACACAGTGCTTCCCAGATGCATTGGTTGCTAATTGTACCCCCACAAGCACCGCATCGTGGGCTAGTCCTGTAGAGTGGAACGCAAACATTCACGTGCCTGAATTACACAAGAGCTAAATCCTTTAAAAAAACGCTTAACTCTAATATAATAACTTACAGTGGCCCATATGTGCAAACGAATGAAGCACTGCTGTGATTGCATATATGAAATGCACATCCAAGCTTGGTCATCGCTTCATGAGCCATACAGAATTTTTTCCCAGCTTATTACGGAACAATAATTTTTTATTTTATTTATTTTTTTATTTTAGAAGACTGAAGTCGATCAGACTGCTTATAGAGTTTCTTCTCATAATAATTGAAAGGATAAATGGATACTTTTCAGCATTGATCTATGGTAGATGAGAAACTGCAACCAAGTTCGACGCCATCCGGCGCCATCTCTCTTGAAAATAGTAGCTAATTTGCTTTACAGGACATGGTAAAATGGATTTTTAATGTGTCGTTTTCGAACAGCGTTATATTTACGGGATAAGCGTACGGATTTTTTGTCAATCACCAACCTATCACAACAAACACAACATCTAAAAAGGGCTATGTCTGCTTGGTATGAGATCCACAAGTTGTTTTGCATCCAACCATTATTTCAATCTCTATTTTCATAAATTGATAATACTTGAGACATTTAAACAAAATGTACCACATGTTTCTTCTATATTTGATAGAATTATTTGTCCGGAGCGCATGCGGCGCAGTTGTTAAAGGTGCTCTGCGTCACACACAAGGTCAATAGTTCGATCTAACAATCATGGCCCACAAGCCATCCATCCTTCCGGTGTCTGTAAATAGATGCCAGAGTGGTCTCAGACTTGTTTGGGAGGATAAACAGCACTGGTTCAGGTTCAGCGAGAGGCCACTGCGAGTCATTGTAAAGGCCAGATATGCATTCAATCATCTTAAACGAAGTAAAGAATTGAAGCCGAATGCATGGCGCATCCCTCAGAGATTGATCAACGCCGAGAGTTCTATCATTTATCCTTTATTTATTATTAGTCTGAAGTGCTCGTTGTCCTTTCTTAGGAGAGATGCAAACCTCATTAATATAAATAAAAAATTGCATCACTATAACTCATTGCATCTTCTACGACGCTCTCATTATCGCATACTGTATCACTGAAGGTAGCGTTGTTGTTGCCGATGTGATTGAAGTTGGGATGGCTTGTGTCGTTACAATTATAAATGGCGATCTTAAGAATTTTATTCTCCAAGAAGTAGTCATATTCCTTCACACATCAATGTGAAAATTAATTTTTTCTTCTTAGAAGCACAAGTAGTGTTCAAGATATCCCTTTGATGAAGTGGTGAAGCCACCGCCAATAAGGCTCTGAAGAACAACAGTGTTTGAAAGCATTTATGCGGTAATGTTGGCCTTCATTTGATTATCAATAGACGCTTTTTCTTTTCAGTGGTCTAAAAATTTACCTTCAGAAACGAATCTCTTTGTATTATGTGTAAATTCAGTCCAGTTTCTCATGCCCTTTGTCATATTTGGTCCGCAGTACACCTCTTCAAAGAAAAAATGCTATATTATGATGAACGTGATCATAGAAAGTTTAAGAAAAAGAGTATTTGGAAAAATGTGAAGAGGAGGATTCACTGAGCATCTTGGTCATCGGACGGAACTTCCTAGAACAATCCATCTCTTGTATCATGATCAAAATATTCTCATTGTTTTGACTCATTCGTTACGAAGTTATCTTTTTAAGTGGAAAGACCTGAATTTTTACATAAGAAAGGCGGAAGAGATGTTGCATATTTGGCAAGTTATGAAGAAAACTTTTTCCATCGTTCTAGAACTATGAATGATATCTACAAAATGCTCTTTCCATTCAAAATTTGCTTGGTTCAAAATTTTTAGCGAACTGAATGGAGTAAAATTAACTGAAATCTTTGATATTTCTCATATACTCTGTATGCCTAAAACCAGCGAAGCTTTGGCGAGCACAGTATTGTGCTGACGAGCAAGATCAAAAAAGTGGAGGACAAGTTTGTAGGGCTAAGAAAATCAGAAATGGATTAAAAAGTGGAGAAAAATTTTTGTAGGCCCAAGAAAATCGGAAATTGATTTGAAAAAATTAGAGACTGTTTGCACCTCAGTAGCAGAGATCTTCAGATTTCAGATGTAACTGTAGAAGCAGTAAAATCAATCCATGCCGTACTTGCAGAGCGTTCCCCAGATGCATTTGCTATTGTTTTTACCTCCGCATATATCACATGGTGTGCCTTTAGTGTAGAGTAGAGCACTACGATTGATGCGCCTGATTTAGACAGAGATTAGTTTGTCAAAAGACAATCAAATTGTGTGATTCATTGTGAAGACCTACGATTCTCCATATGAGCAAACAATCGACAGATTGCGGTTGCCACTAATGAAATCCTTATCACTAGGCGAAACTTCGGTTGCAGGGCATACGTGAATTGCACATCCGACTTTAGTCGTTGGTCCATGAACTATCTGAATGTGACTCTTCGGTCCACAATATAAAAATTTTATATCCTGTTGAAAATGAAACAAATAAACTGCTAATCGAATTTGCTCATGCGCTCAACTGAATGGATATGAGGAGACGATGCCTACACTAGTGTTTTGAAGTATGTGACCAATCGTTATCAGAGACGACACACTCATTACAGACCGTTGCTAATTGTGCTCACGACTGCTAGAAAGTTCCATTACAACTAACCTGAAGAAAAGATATATTCAGGCTTTTGGTGACATTGAATGACTTCGCTGTATGCATCCACGTGCTGAACACCTGAAAAGAGAGGATAAACATAATCATACGAAATTGATTGATTTCCCTCATTTGACCATTACTTAAATATATGCTTTCAAAGTTTGCAATGCTTGTGAAGCAAAAGAGTATGCTAAAACTTATTCCTAGGGTTTGAATTCATACAGTAGCAACCTCAACTCACAATAATCTTGCTGAATTCTTCGAATGAAAGCAGGCAGTCGTAGCAATAACTAAAGCAGGACTTCAGTCCAACTTACAGTACTGGAGACGAGGCGCACATGGTGTACTTCTTCTAAGACAATGACACCACCGTTTTGGGTCTCGTTGTTGCTGGGGCTGGCTTGTGTGGTAACAGCTGAATATAGCAATCTTGAGAGATTTGCTCTCTATACCACAGTCGTATGTCTATACGGGGTATATGGTCATTATAGTATATACAAACAAAAATTCCTTCGTAGCAAAAATTTGTCTTCACCAGTAAGCTCATATTACTCGCTGACGGGTAACCTTGAGGGAATCCATTTGCGGCTTTACTTTTAAAGAAGTTCTTTTGTTTAGATAGACAAAAACACGGTGGTAATGCTTGGTCATATAGATATATATTGATGGTGAAGAGAGATTTCCAAGAAAGTAGCAATAACAACGATAGAAACACACCTCCAGTAGTTGTGCGCTTCTAAGCATCCTTTCTATTCTTCCCTTTCATGTTTGCCCCATGCAATCCGGAATTTGAAGTGTTAAGAAAGGATTAACTCGTATAAATGACAAAGCCACGTTTAGTTTACAACTGACAAATCAATTGCAAATAATGCAGAAAAGGAATTACACTGATCCCATTGTTTCACGAGGGCTTGTTTCTTGGGAACTTTGAGTCGCAAATCTTGTAGTTTTTGTTGGACGCTGATGTTGATTTGGATTTTCTAAAGAGACTTAATGTATATTTTGTTGAGTTATCGTCGACTCTATCACGTGATTGCGAAGAATCTGATTTCCAGTAAAAAGTGACATTTTCTATCATGTGAGGTGCTAAGGATTTCAAACAATTAACAGGTAGATATTGCTCTGCAAATGATATTCCTTTTATTTAACCGCTTTTAGCGGTGGTATGATGTTTCAACCATATACCCATTTCAATATGCCTTGCAATCATATTTGAGCCACGCATGTCAGTGGTCTGTCAAACAGGGCTAACTTATAGAGCCCGATACACGTGTTTCGATCTTGCGATCTCGTCAGTGGGGCAGTTGCCCTTTCTCGTCTTTTGCTAATCTCTGTAGATGCGCCAGTCCCCACTTTAAGAGTTAGCGACGACGAACGCTTTACACTCTATGCGCTGAAGCGTGGAAAGAGCGACGTGTAAAATGGGCGTCAGTAGTGTAAAGGATAGAGCACGCACTCCCGGATAGAATGAGGTGCGAGTTCTAGTCCCGCCTGACGCGAAAGTTTTGCACATTGCTCCACATCAATGGGTATTGCTCTGTCACGTAAACAGTACGCATCTCTGCAAAAAAATTTGTGACTGGTTTTTCTCACAAAAAGAGCTCTTAATAATTTGAAGACCAAAATAAAATTTTTTGAATTTTTTTCTGAGCAAACACGCAGTGACAAAACGAATAAGATTAAGACGAGAAAAACTTGAACTTGAACTTTTCGAAAAAAGTTTTTGTTCACCACTCAATTCTCTTAGGTACATAGAAAACATCATAACAATGCGAAATGCATTGAAATACTATTAGTTCCAAGCATTGCTAATATTATTCCTAAGAGAACTGAGTTGCGAGCAAAAATATGGCCTCAAGCGGAAATCTAACTCGCGTTTCTTCGTACCTGTTGACATATGCTGTACCAGTACACCACAGAGGTACATTCGAAGCACCACTTATTTGTCAACATCTCTACATTAGCTATCAGCCACCTGCCTTTAACAGATTTGGTCGGGTATGCGATTTCGCTAATATTATTATTCGCAACGATATTAGCATATCAATCCTTGCGTTTCGAGTGTTTTCTCAAGACTAAGCTCAAATTTCAATATATCTAGTTATCATAAATAATAATGGTATTAGCATAAACACTATTATTATTGAGATTCTTAGCAGCTTTCTGAAATTCCTGAGGCTTCTTGTTTCTATGAGAAACACACAAATCCTTCGGTTGGAACTGGAGAGTTTATATTGGACACCGTGGTAAAACAAAGGAGATGAATTAGTGGTGACCCAAATATTAA
>JAHQIW010001630.1:0-26669 GCA_019055375.1 Parelaphostrongylus tenuis
TAATACTACTGAGATAATGACCACGATTATGAATTTCAGATGGTAAATGGAGCAGCGACTAAGTTCGGATGTGCATTCCATAAATGCCAAAATGGCTCTCCTCCTTTCGTGTCATTTGTTTGCACATATGGACCATCGTAAGTCGTCAGAAATAGTGAACTGCTTTTTCTTGAAGAGTTTAACTCATCCGTTACTTAGGCACGTCAATATTGGTGCCCCACTGTACACAAATGGCAAAGTATGTGCAACTTGCGGCGGTGTACAAAATAAAAACTGTTTCGGGAGATCACTCTGCAACAACAGTGTTGTTTGAATTCTTTTTATAATAAAATGTGGCAATCCTCTGTACATCTACCGTCCATCACCTGCATAGCTCAGTCATTGTGCACATCACGAACCATAACTTGGGACTCTACAGGCAATATTCTCAAAGAAAACTTGAGACAGTGAAGTTACTCGAAATTCCTAGTATTCTTGCTGCATTTTTCTCAGTATTATGATGTTTCATATATACCTAAGAGAACTGAGTGGCGTGCAAAAACACGGCCTTAGTAGGGAATCGAACCCGCGTTTAATCCATACCAACGACGCGTGCTACTACACTAGTGAAGTGAACGTGACAGTGAAGTTACCGAAAGCAATACAGCAAAAGTCAATTTGAGAAGTGGAAAAAAATTGCTTAATTAGTGATTTTGTTTTGATTAACAGAATTCTACTAACGTTTTTGTTCTCACTTTGCTATTTGGCAATGAAACCGCGAAATCTTTCCAACCGGGACATTTGTGCTCAATGCGATTCCTACGCTAACGGCGTTCAATTGTTTTTTTTTCTCAGTGATGGTGCATTTCTGGTTAATATTGTTTCCCACTGGAAGCATGTTACAATGGTAACAGTCATCACATCTTAGTAAACAGTACTGCATTAGATGATAATACTCTGAAGCTGTGTAAGACCCTGATCATGTGGCAAAAAGTGCTGTTGGTAACGCTGCTGTAAGAACACATCCATCGTGTAAAACGTATTGAAACGGCTGATGGCTTGATGTATGACAGTGTGAGGTCACATGTATTCAATTACGATTGCCAAAAAACAACAATGGATTTCTCAAACCCTCGAAGGAGTACTACTGTATTCAATAAGTGTTCCCGCCCTATCTATTCGCAGAGATGACGAAATGTTATTTTATGACTATGCCTATCATGACTTTATTTGATATGTCGGAGGATATGACAAAAGATTTTGTCCCTCGCCATGCGGTGATGCCACAAATTTGGCGTCGATGCCTTTACAAGTAAGGGTATATCCCTATCCTCTCTGAGGAATCGGCTGAATCGAAAGGCACCGTGCCACTGATGAGCCTGTAAAGGCGAAATAGCTGTCAAATACGTATGAGTGCCATACCAGACTTCATAAAAGACTTAAAACATGTTATCAGAATATCAGATGTCACTGTTTTTGAGTGAGGTCTGTTTGAACATTCGAAAGTAAAGGTATAGTCATAGAAAGTTCTAATAAAGAAAATCATTCAGGAAAATGTGAAGAAGGTACACTTTTCTGCTATTTTAGGAGATGCAGGATCAAAGTCTCTGGAACAGTTCAGTGCAGTCCTTTCATATTGTCGAAAAATGTTATTGGTTCTACAACATTTACTACAAAATTTTCCTGCAAGCCCTCCCTGTCCGAAACGAACCATACCTCGGGGAACACAATGATGTGCTGTGACCAAAATACTTACTGTTGATTACTTTCACTCTCGGAACGTGAGCGTTGACAAGAAGGTGAGAGCAAGTTCCGTGTTTTGAAAAATTAGAATTTTGCTTTTTGAGATTTAGGAAAGGTTGCATTCCAATGTCATGGACATCCAGATTCTAAACCTTCTATTTGATTAGCCAACTTACCAGACAAATTTCTCCGCGTCCTTTCATTATATACGCAAATCCTCAGTTCGTTCCGTTGATACTTCTAGATTTGATGGCGATAAATATACTATGAGCCGTCAAAGTCTAAGTGCTAGACAGGAGATTGTTTCGTTCTACCTGGACTCCTCGACAGCACAGTCCCTCGGTTCAGCCGATTCCTTGGTGATATACTTCTCTATGAGGGAATCGACAACGAGTAATAATTCGCCGCATGTCAGGTGGCACATTCACCTGACATTGCATAGACCAGCAGTCGACCTCCGCACAGCGTACTGCTCGACGGCTACGGTGCGTGAGTGGTTGTGAATCGATCGCACAGTTTGATTCACTTGTGGGGCGCAATTCTGATTATTGAATATAAAACTATTTCTCCGTTCAGAAATGCTAGATGAAATACATGATCCTGACAGTTCAACGATTCCCCTACATATTCATCTGCTTTTTGTGCAAAGGTTTAGGCTGTTTGAGCTCAGGCATATGAGAGGGCTTTTTTAGAAATATTAAATAAACATAAAAACGTAGGCAAAAAAAGACAAAACGAAGATTTTTTAAAAATTTATTTAGCGCAGAGAACCTGGAAATCGTGCAATGCAGAAGATAAATTTCTAATCAGTATCAAAAACACGAGCGATGACAAGCGGCGCATTTGAAATATAATATTTTTATACTGCCACAGCGCTGTAAGAATGCCTTTTTGAAAAACAAATACATTTTCAAAGTGCGTGAAACTTATGCTTTTGAATGACTACTCTTGAACTCTACTAGAAAATTTCCGTCCAACGAGCTATTTGCCTCGAAATATCCTCAATAAAGAAAAAAATACCTCAAGTTTCTACTGAAGGTTCTCTGCACTGGAAAATGTTAAGAAAAATCTTCGTTTTGTCTTTTTTTTGTACACGTTTTTATGTTTATTTAATATTTCTAAAAAAGCCCTCTCATATGCCTGAGCTCAAACAGCCTAAACCTTTTCAAAAATCAAATGCAATATTGAGATTGTTGAAATTTACTGCAATTATGGAATTATTCTATAGTTCTATATTCAATAATCAGAATTGCGCCCCACGAGTGAATCAAACTGTGCGATCGATTTACAACCACTCACGCACCGTAGCCGTCGAGCAGTACGCTGTGCGGTTATACATAATCATATTTTTATTACGTTACTACAGTGAAAAGTCTTGCAAATGTGAGCAAGTACTGATATATAGACATCGAATTTTTTCCGATAGTCTTAGAATAGATCTCTATTTGGCAAAAAAAGATGTGTATTTGAAGCTCAATACTAATTTTTACGCTGTGGTGCAGCAAATGAGTCTTTCCAGAAATCAAATGCAGTATTGAGATTGTTGAAATTTACTGCAATTATGGATTTATTCGACATTTGAAGATATTTGATGAAACTGTAGGGCACTCTATAGTAATTAGTTCATGAAGATTTTTCATGGTTTCAACGCATCTAACAAAGAAGAATCGGATGAATATTGTCAATCCAAGGACTCGGGCGCAAACTGATGCGCTAAGTCGATGATTCCTGCTTCTGCAATGGTCTGACATTGATATGGTGGGTTCGAACAGATGGAGATTTCAGTTCAAAGGTGTATGGTAATAGGCTAAAGGTGACGTGTGGTTTGCACGCGCCTCTAGGCACTGCGCTGTACACGACCCTGCATTACGAGATGATAATGTTGATGCGAATTCACTAATTTCGGAACACTATGCAATATGGATCTCTTTCAGGCATACGAAAAGCAGATTTCATGGCTGTGATGACTGAATGGTACTATTGAGAAGCAGCGGTAAAAAAAAGACACCAATGCCACCTAACGATGATAAAGGAACTACTGCTCATGCGGTTTTTTGTTGGAAATTTTTCCAATAATTCTTGTGTCTGTTCAGATCAAAGCTTGTGCCTTCTTACCGCACAATATATCAATTTAAACAAGTGTTGGATAATACATGTTTTACTAGAAATCTTTATTAACACCGAAAGTCAAAGAAAAAAGATCATGCAAAGACATCCGCACATGGAACTGTCTCAGCTTTTGTATACCCTGCTTCGTGGCTCTCGTTTGAAGTGAAACAGCAACAATGACATGGCCAAACTGCGAAGAGGTCAAGATGTCTCGAGAAGCAATATTAGTATGACGACTTATCGGCATTCATAACAGCAAGCAAATGAAACAGAATAAGATAAGCCCCCAAAGTGTTGCGTGTGCGAACTAGGTGACAGAGTTTAGCAAAACTCCTCCAACAGGTCTTCTTAAAGTAAGGGTTTTCTTCACCGTACCATTCATGTCATTTCCTGAGTGCAAAATCAACCACAATGTCCTTGAAGTGCAGCCACACCCTTTACCCTTTCATGGCAACATAATCACTGCTTGGATGATTAGCATTCAAATCGTGCCGTTGACGCTAAATCGAAATGCGCATGGGAAAGGCAGTTTTCAGGGATCGATAATCAGTAAAGAAGTAGTTAATCAATTTCGTGTGGTTGCTGTTTTATTGCTTAGTACTCAAAAGAAGGAATTGCTCGATAGGATTTGAAAATCCAAAAAAAATTTATTTTTGGGGCAAAAACTAAAGGCGCATACATACGGCAATATGAAACTGCGTCCGAAATGTTCAATCACTCCACTTACCAAAATCTGTACACGTGGAGGCGATGTAGTAAAGCGCACACACAACGCATGTAGATTGCAGAATCATCTGTGAGAGGACGAAAAAAGGACATTCACTTTCATGACTTTCATGAGAGATACTCGTACTGGATTCTAAAAGCATTCTGTTAAATATTCTGACATAGATAAAATAATGCCAGCATCTTTATCACATTTACAGCAAGAGTTTTTCTTTGTTGAAAAACATGCTAATTTGGAAATCCAAGCAAATCCAGACCATGCTGTTGTTACACAGTGCTTCCCAGATGCATTGGTTGCTAATTGTACCCCACAGGCATCCGCATCGTGGGCTAGTCCTGTAGAGTGGAACGCAAACATTCACGTGCCTGAATTACACAAGAGCTAAATCCTTTAAAAAACGCTTAACTCTAATATAATAACTTACGGTGGCCCATATGTGCAAACGAATGGAGCACTGCTGTGATTGCATATATGAAATGCACATCCAAGCTTGGTCATCGCTTCATGAGCCATATAGAATTTTTCCCAGCTTATTACAAACAATAATTTTTTATTTTATTTATTTTTTTATTTTAGAAGACTGAAGTCGATCAGACTGCTTATAGAGTTTCTTCTCATAATAATTGAAAGGATAAATGGATACTCTCCAGCATTGATCTATGGTAGATGAGAAACTCACAACCAAGTTCGACGCCATCCGGCGCCATCTCTCTCGAAAATAGTAGCTAATTTGCTTTACAGGACATGGTAGAATGGGATTTTCAATGTGTCGTTTTCGAACGGCGTTATATTTACGGGATAAGTGTACGGATTTCTTGTCAATCACCAACCTATCACAACAAACACAACATCTAAAAGGCTATGTCTGCTTAGTATGAGATCCACAAGTTGTCTTGCATCCAACCATTATTTCAATTTCTATTTTCATAAATTGATAATACTTGAGACATTTCAACAAAATGTACCACATGTTTCTTCTATATTTGATAGAATTATTTGTCCGGAGCGCATGCGGCGCAGTGGTTAAAGGTGCTCTGCGTCACACACAAGGTCAATAGTTCGATCTAGCAATCATGGCTCACAAGCCATCCATCCTTCCGGGTCTGTAAATAGATGCCAGAGTGGTCTCAGACTTGTTGGGAGGATAAACAGCACTGGTTCAGGTTCAGCGAGAGGCCACTGCGAGTCATTGTAAAGGCCAGATATGCATTCAATCATCTCAAACGAAGTTAAGAATTGAAGCCGAATGCATGGCGCATCCCTCAGAGATTGATCAACGCCGAGAGCTTTATCATTTATCCTTTATTTATTATTAGTCTAAAGTGCTCGTTGTCCTTTCTTAGGAGAGATGCAAACCTCATTAATATAAATAAAAAATTGCATCACTCTAACTCATTGCATCTTCTACGACGCTCTCGTTAACGCATACTGTATCACTGAAGGTAGCGTTGTTGTTGCCGACGTGATTGAAGTTGGGATGGCTTGTGTCGTTACAATTATAAATGGCGATCTTGAGAATTTTATTCTCCAAGAAGTAGTCATATTCCTTCACACATCAATGTGAAAATTAATTTTTTTCTTCTTAGAAGCACAAGTAGTGTTCAAGATATCCCTTTGATGAAGTGGTGAAGCCACCGCCAATAAGGCTCTGAAGAACAACAGTGTTTGAAAGCATTTATGCGGTAATGCTGGCCTTCATTTGATTATCAATAGACGCTTTATCTTTTCAGAGGTCTAAAAATTTACCCTCAGAAACGAATCTCTTTGTATTATGTGTAAATTCAGTCCAGTTTCTCATGCCCTTTGTCATATTTGGTCCGCA
The DNA here is from genome assembly GCA_019055375.1 of Parelaphostrongylus tenuis. Lineage (NCBI taxonomy): Eukaryota > Metazoa > Nematoda > Chromadorea > Rhabditida > Metastrongylidae > Parelaphostrongylus > Parelaphostrongylus tenuis. Next base: position 6,381 of record JAHQIW010001630.1, read on the forward strand.
GTACACCTCTTCAAAGAAAAAAGGCTATATTATGATGAACATGATCATAGAGAGTTTAAGAAAAAGAGTATTTGGAAAAATGTGAAAGGAGGATTCACTGAGCATCTTGGTCATCGGACGGAACTTCCTAGAACAATCCATCTCTTGTATCATGATCAAAATATTCTCATTGTTTTGACTCATTCGTTACGAAGTTATCTTTTTCAGTGGAAAGACCTGAATTTTTACATAAGAAAGGCGGAAGAGATGTTGGATATTGGCAAGTTATGAAGAAAACTTTTCCATCGTTCTAGAACTATGAATGATATCTACAAGATGCTCTTTCCATTCAAAATTTGCTTGGTTCAAAATTTTTAGCGAACTGAATGGAGTAAAATTAACTGAAATCTTTGATATTTCTCATATGCTCTGTATGCCTAAAACCAGCGAAGCTTTGGTGAGCACAGTATCGTGCTGATGAGCAAGATACAAACATGAGTGGAGTGACAAGTTTGTAGGCTAAGAAAATCAGAAATGGATTAAAAAGTGGAGAAAAATTTTTGTAGGCCCAAGAAAATCGGAAATTGATTTGAAAAAATTAGAGACTGTTTGCACCTTAGTAGCAGAGATCTTCAGATTTCAGATGTAATTGTAGAAGCAGTAAAATCAATCCATGCCTTAGTTGCAGAGCGTTCCCCAGATGCATTTGCTATTGTTTTTACCTCCGCATATATCACATGGTGTGCCTTTAGTGTAGAGTAGAGCACTACGATTGATGCGCCTGATTTAGACAGAGATTAGTTTGTCAAAAGACAATCAAATTGTGTGGTTCATTGTGAAGACCTACGATTCTCCATATGAGCAAACAATCGACAGATTGCGGTTGCCACTAATGAAATCCTTATCACTAGGCGAAACTTCGGTTGCAGGGCATACGTGAATTGCACATCCGACCTTAGTCGTTGGTCCATGAACTATCTGAATGTGACTCTTCGGTCCACAATATAAAATTTTATATTCTGTTGAAAATGAAACAAATAAACTGCTAATCGAATTTGCTCATGCGCTCAACTGAATGGATATGAGGAGACGATGCCTACACTAGTGTTTTGAAGTATGTGATCAATCGTTATCAGAGACGACACACTCATTACAGACCGTTGCTAATTGTGCTCACGACTGCTAGAAAGTTCCATTACAACTAACCTGAAGAAAAGATATATTCAGGCTTTTGGTGACATTGAATGACTTCGCTGTATGCATCCACGTGCTCAACACCTGAAAAGAGAGGATAAACGTGATCATACGAAATTGATTGATTTCCCTCATTTGACCATTACTTAATCTATGCTTTCAAAGTTTGCAATGCTTGTGAAGCAGAAGAGTATGCTAAAACTTATTCCTAGGGTTTGAATTCATACAGTAGCAACCTCAACTCACAATAATCTTGCTGAATTCTTTGAATGAAAGCAGGCAGTCGTAGCAATAACTAAAGCAGGACTTCAGTCCAACTTACAGTACTGGAGAGGAGGCGCACATGGTGTACTTCTCCTCCAAGACAATGAAACCACCGTTTTGGGTCTCGTTGTTGCTGCCGACGTAATCAGAGTTGGGCTGGCTTGTGTGGTTACAGCTGAATATAGCAATCTTGAAAGATTTGCTCCCTAGACCACAGTCGTATATCTATACGGGGTATATGGTCATTCTAGTATATACAAACAAAAATTCCTTTGTAGCAAAAATTTGTCTTCACCAGTAAGCTCATATTACTCGCTGACGGGTAATCGTGAGGGGATCCATTTGCGGCTTTACTTCTAAAGAAGTTCTTTTGTTTAGATAGACAAAAACACGGTGGTAATGCTTGGTCATATAGAAAGATATTGATGGGCAAGAGAGATTTCGAAGAAAGTAGCAATAACAACGATAGAAACACACCTACAGTAGTTGTGCGCTTCTAAGCATCCTTTCTATTCTTCCCTTTCATGTTTGCCCCCATGCAATCCGGAATTTGAAGTGTTAAGAAAGGATTAACTCGTATAAATGACAAAGCCACGTTTAGTTTGCAACTGACAAATCAATTGCAAATAATGCAGAAAAGGAATTACAGTGATTCCACTGTTTCACGAGGGCTTGTTTCTTGGAAACTTTGAGTCGCAAATCTTGTAGTTTTTGTTGGACGCTGGTGCTGATTTGGATTTTCTAAAGAGACTTAATGTATATTTTGTTGAGTTATCGTCGACTCTATCACGTGATTGCGAAGAAATCTGATTTCCAGTAAAAAGTGACATTTTCTATTATGTGAGGTGCTGAGGATTTCAAACAATTAACAGGTAGATATTTCTCTGTCAAATGATAATCCTTTTATTTAACCGCTTTTAGCGGTGGTATGATGTTTCAACTATATACCCATTTCAGTATGCCTTGCAATCATATTTGAGCCACGCATGTCAGTGGTCTGTCAAACAGGGCTGACTTATAGAGCCCGATACACGTGTTTCGATCTTGCGATCTCGTCAGTCGGGCAGTTGCCCTTTCTCGTCTTTTGCTAATCTCTGTGGATGCTCCAGTCCCCACACTAAGAGTTAGCGACGACGAACGCTTTACACTCTATGCGCTGAAGCGTAGAAAGAGCGATGTGTAAAATGGGCGTCAGTAGTGTAACGGATAGAGCACGCACTCCCGGAAAGAATGAGGTGCGGGTTCTAGTCCCGCCTGACGCGAAAGTTTTGCACATTGCTCCACATCAATGGGTATTGCTCTGTCACGTAAACAGTACGCATCTCTGCAAAAAAAATTTGTGACTGGTTTTTTCACAAAAAGAGCTCTTAATAATTTGAAGACCAAAATAAAATTCTTTGAATTTTTTCTGAGCAAACACGCAGTGATAAAACGAATAAGATTAAGACGAGAAAAACTTGAACTTGAACTTTTCGAAAAAAGTTTTTGTTCACCACTCAATTCTCTTAGGTATATAGAAAACATCATAACAATGCGAAATGCATTGAAATACTATTAGTTCCAAGCATTGCTAATATTATTCCTAAGAGAACTGAGTTGCGAGCAAAAATATGGCCTCAAGCGGGAATCTAACTCGCGTTTCTTCGTACCTGTTGACATGTGCTGTACCAGTACACCACAGAGGTACATTCGAACCACCACTCATTTGTCAACATCTCTATGTTAGCTATCAGCTACCTACCTTTAACAGATTTGGTCGGGTATGCGATTTCGCTAATATTATTATTGCAACGATATTAGCATATCAATCCTTTCGTTTCGAGTGTTTTCTCAAAGACCAAGCTCAAATTTCAATATATCTAGTTATCATAAATAATAATGGTATTAGCATAAACATATTATTATTGAGATTCTTAGCAGCTTTCTGAAATTCCTATGGCTTCTTGTTTCTATGAGAATGTACACACAAATCCTTCGGTTGGAACTGGAGAGTTGAGATTGGACACCTGATAAACAAAGGAGATGAATTAGTGGTGACCCAAATATTAAAGATGCAAGATGTATATCATCAAATGAATTAAGCGGCAGAAAACCCTCAAATTTCTTCCAAAAAATTTGTTCACTTTTGTTTCATACAGAAAGCTGATCCAACACGAGGGTACTGCATTTTTAGCAAATCACTGCTGGTCTTTTCGAAGCTGGACGACATTTCGTTTTATGCAAACTTCTAAATGTTATTTTTCACTCAAAACCTACTACTCAAAAGCTAAGTAGAAATTTGAGCGTTTTGGATAAGGACTCGTAGATAATACTTAAAGAATCAAAAAATTACTTAGTTGTTAATTCGAACGTCCAGCCGATGAACACTTTAGTGAATTGCCTTGGCCAAGGGTATTTTTAGGTTTTTTGGACCAAGAGTATTTTTCACAAGATTTTTTTTTTTGGAAAACAAAGATGTGCAAATTCTACATATCTATATCTGTTTAGTGAATTTATTAACCGTGCAAAAGCTCTAGGATTTGTGTCTACCCGAACAGCTTTTCAGTTCTCTGCTGAGTTTCGTGACGGAAACACAAGCTTGAAGAACCACCTGCGCTCCGAATGTCGGCGCGAAGTTGATCTAGAGGTCGTTCTCGTTGCCGTGAAGCCCTATTTATCACCTTCTGACTATCACCTCTTCCGCTGGAGCATTTCCTGTGCAAGAAGTAGTTTCGAGACATCAATCATTGCGCGAGGATTTGCAACTTTCTTTGGATCCAAAGAAGACGAATCCTATTAGTGCGGTATTGATTCATTTCCTGAAAGAAGGCAGAAATGTGTTCAGGCTGATGACGTATACTTTGAACAGTGTTTTTGAGCAATTTTAATTACTTATGGATATTAAATTTGGTGTTTGTTGCTTTAGTGCCAAAACTTATAGAAATTTCTAATAGTTATCTCAAATCTTGATGCATTTGTATCTGTCAATCAAATTTTTCAAAACGCCATTACAATGAAAATATGGTGTTCGATACGTGATGTTTCTAAGGTTCGCGGCAAAAAAATAGGAAGGCACGAGGAAGAACGGATCACAGACAGATAATGGATTTTACTGATCACTTCATCAGCTAAAAAAGTTAATCAATGGTACAGTAAAGCTTGAATAGCGTGCAAGTACATTTCCACTTCGTATAGAAGTGGTTCTCTCCATAAAACTATCATTCAACGATGACGAGCGCCTTCGTCGCACTTCTGTTTTGTATTACTGTGCGTTTGGTCTTTTTGACATATTCGCGGCGTCAAATTAATTTCAGGACGCATAGTGAGAAAATGGGGGACGCAGTAACCGAGTGGTTGTGATGATCGTCGCGGCGTACGTGGAGTCGGACTCCATTCCCCAATTCTTTCCAGCAGTCAACAAGAATGGAACGCCACAGCCAGGCTATCCTCGAGATTGCAAGGAGACTAGCTCAACCAGCATTCTACGACGTTCAGTAAGAAGACAAATAAACGAATTGAATGCTAGAAGTACTGGGATTCTTACAGGAAAAAAAAACACTGTGAAGACGAATCAAATAAATTAATAAACAAGGTTAAAAATAGTAAGAAAATGTTGTTTTCTAAGTTCAAGTCATTGCATTTCTGATGTTAGTAAGCCCTAATAATTCAACGAATGCGATAATTCTATACATAGAACGCTATTTTTGTGAATTTCACAAAGCATATTGTTTATTTTTCGTCATACTTCGTATTTTGATCACAAAAGCAGTTGAACAGCATGAATTCGTTCGGCAAGGCATCATGAACTGAACAATCCAGCTATCGTCTACCCATACTCATCATCTGCTCATTGTGTCTTACCGTTGCTACGACTCGTCAATAGGATTCGTAAGGCTGTAAATGGACAAGGAAGAAATTTATGCATCGACGAAGCGATGATGACACTTGTAGAAGGAGCTGTGTAGCGACAGTAACACTTTCGCTAAGAGCACAGTTACTAGTTGGAGCTATTCTAATCAGGCAGTGATGGAGAGTCACATGCAGTGTGCTGCCAAAACCAAGCGCAGGCTTAAATTCTTAAGGGGAATAACTTGATGTAGCCGTTGAATTATGAATGTTGAGTAAAAAAAAGTTGCTGCGTTCTTGAAGGTTGATTACTCAAGTTTAAAGCAGCTATCAAAAGTCCGCACGAGTCTTCAAGCTGTTAACTTAGATTCCACTAATTAAACCTTTATGAATATGGTAGCATTGCTACGGCAACGAAACATCGTGACTGAATGGGATTCACCTGAATAGTTGTGGCTAGACGTCGAACACAGCCCTTCGATATAGATTTATTCAATAAAAAGTACTGACGAAGAAGCAGAATATAGGAACGAAAGATGACGGATTGACGTTGAAAGGGCCCTGCCTAGCGTGGTATCGGCGGCCGAATTGACAATATCTGGCCGTACACTATTTTGGCAACAGAAACCTGACTAATGTCTGTTTGGATTGAAAGGAAAATGTTAATGGAAGCCTGCTGACTACAAAATGTGCTAACAGAATACTATATACCTTTCCTTCGAGTGCTTTATTAAGACCACGCTCAATTTTCAATAGATCCTTTCATTATTATTTGAGCCAACATGTCATGTAGTCTGGTAAAGGCTCTTGTACAGCCCGAGACACGTGTTTCGTCCTTACAGACTCATCAGCCGGGCAGAACCCGTCGTCTGTCGATCTTTTCATAGTCAGTTCTCTCGGGAGCGTCACACTCCTTATATATAGTTATCGACGACCTACGCTTTACACTCTTTGTCAGGTGAAACATTCACCTAACACAGAGTGTTTTCGCACTCGATTACTAGCTGGCTGGTATTTTATCATGTTATACCTTTACCAGACCACATGACATGTTGGCTCAAATAATAATGAAAGAATACTATTTTGTTATAGTCAACCTGAATCACTTACCAAAGCGCGCTTTCGACGAGCAAGTTATAGGTACTTCTCAGCCAATAAACGTTTTTGCTCCGTGAACCATTCTTTTCTTTTTTTCTTTTTTTTCTTTTTTTTCTTTTTTCTTTTTTTCTTTTTTTCTTTTTCTTTTCTTTTCTTTTTTTCTTTTCATTCATTCTTTTTTTTTGTGATTCCATTCTGCAGCAGATATAGACTAATTGTATATCAATAGATTCGCAAGATGTGAACCTTTCAAATGATATGAAAATCACATGCAATTCATGCAAAAAACGACATTCCTATCCAAACAAAGGAAATTTTCTTTGCAACCCAATATTTCTGACAGCCTCACCCCTTGCGTCTTAGGTATGGTAATGTTGGTTTTCCTCTCTACAAGGACATGCGAGCCACAGAATTCGAGATTTATCTGGAAAGCGCTCTGCAACAACACCGTTTGTCAAATCCAGTAACAATAAAAAATTAAGTAAATAATACAATAAGTAGTAACAATAAATAGTACAAAGTCGTATGTAAATCGGTACATGTATAAGTCAATTTGGCGTCAGAAAACACAGTCAAAGCGTCGAAGAATTCATGTCTCTATAATATAATGATCGCTATTAACGTCACGTTTTAAGTACGAATCGAAATTGATGTCCATATTCAAATTTGACCGTTTCGAAATTGGGAAACTTTGACATTGTTGGGTTAGAAAAATGTACGTTTCATGGTTTTATTTTCGGAGAAAGGATTGAACAAGCGCGCTTTCAGCCTGCAGCATGAGATAAATTTGGTACTGTTCTAATATGGTGGCGCCAGTTAAGGCCTTCGGTAAAGGCATATTTTCTGCTGTTATCTGACGATATACGATCATCTGATAACATAGATCAAATGAATTTCGAAGGTGTATTTATTTCCCATATTGCTTATTTTCAACGCCGTACCAGTGAAAATGAGATTTTCTTTCACATTTGAAGATCTCTCGTCTCATAAAAGTTTTTCATGACAAAATTTCAACAGTTAGATATAGAAAATCTTTCTGATTAAGAAAATATGTTTAATCTTTGGAAAGAACTGATTAGAGCTCTGCAATTTGCACAAGAAGAGTGAGTTTCGCACATATGAAATATCGCTGTTTTCCGCACATCTTCAGAAACAAGGGTGTTTTTCAATTTTTCCAAGTTGCTTCTTAGCTTTAACAATGGCTCAAATCTAGACAATTTCAGCGATGCAATTAGGCTTTGAAGGAAATCTTTCAGCCTGCTGTAACAGCCAAGATAAAACTATGTTGCACACTTGAGGCTTTTCATCGCGTCTTTCGTCGGGGAGAGCATTTCCCTCAGACTTTCAGAAATCATTCGATAGCCTGAATTCTGCTAATTCCAGTGATGTTTTTGGGCTTTCGAAAGGACTTTTTACTGGGCAGTAATAGGTTACGGCGCACAGTGTAGCGACGGCACCTGGCCACCACGCATTGCCAAACACCTTAGCCGACTAGAAGTGCTCACTGAGTTTGAAACCCAATATTTTTCGGTCGTTATGAAGCTCGAAGAAGACTCTCTCAAAAGCCAAATACACCAACATAATTGGAAAGGTTTTCTGTATCTAACGATCGAAAGTTCATGACAACGAAGCTTTTATCCAAAGAAAAATCTTTGAATAAGAAACAAAATTCTATTTTGACTGGTACGGTGCCAAAAATAAGCTATTTGAGAAATTAAACATGTCATTGAAGTTCACTTGATCTGAGCTATCGATAAACTACGGAAACGTTTATTAAAAGCAAAAAATACTTTTCAACCGAAGGTCTCAATTGGAGTCCCTTAAATAGAACAGTACCACAAATTTTTTCTGATGTGAAGTCGATTAGGAGGCGCCTTGACCGAGTGGCTGTGATGCTCGTCGAGCGTCGCTCACTCTCTGGCAGTCAACAAGAACGCCCAGTGGAACGCCACAGCAAGGCTCTCCTGAGATTGCAAGGAGACGCGCTCAATCAGTATTCTACACAGTTCAAGAAGAAGACGAAAAACGAGTTGAATGCTAGAACTACTGGGATCCGCACAGTGAAAAAAAAAGAGAAAAATTGCTGTGATAACGGATCAAATAAAGTGCTAAGAAGTCGTTTAGTGCCCTTGAGTATTTTGACGTGTGCTGTATCATTGGTTCAGTTAGCATTGCACAGCTTTATAGCCAATTCTAAGTAATGCAGTGAATGCTTATTTATGAAACAAGTGAGATGAGACCCGACCCAAGCTGGATTTTTGGCAGTTAGTCGTGAACGAGACGAATAGATACGAACAAGAGAAGACTCATAATGTTTCAGTTCGACTCGAATCATTGCCAACTCTGTAGAGAGCGATAGCTTTTATACATTAACGACAAAAAAGCTTCTGCAACAACTACAATACAAATTGGTAGTCCATCAATAAATAACGGAGAGAAAAGAAGCTGCTGATGACAAAATATAATAAACATTGATTTTGTCAAAGTAATAGGTGCGCTGTAAGCTTTTTATTTACAGTTATAACGAGCGGCATAAAAGCAGATCCATAGGTATTCGAATGGAGAGCTATGAAACTGCATTAGCACTGAATTATTCGATAACATCGCTTGATAACAAAAATGACAAAGAGATTTCTAAGCAGTAGCTCTTTCAAAATCAAGTGTATTTTGTAATCTCCTCACATAATGTTATCATTTATGAAGAACGATAGGATATAAAGAATGGAAAGTGCTAAAGGAACAATAGGAAGCAAGAATTTGATCAAGTAGCATGGTTATTGCAAAAAGTGCACGTAAATAATTGCGAAAGTAATGACATATATTTATAAATAAATAAAATAAAAAAAATGAGTAAAAGACTTAAAAAAAACATATTGACATATTAACATATTTTTCAGATGACTTCTTATTAACTTCTGTGGCTATGTTTATCAAAGACTCATGTTTTTCTGTTGTGTTGAAGAGGAGAATTGCAATGGAACAAATATGACACAGCCCATGGGATACAAAGTCGAATTCAGGCATAACAATTATAGGTTTGTTTTCGACAATATTTTCTGATTTTCCAAATCGCTCGAATGCTTTTGAGCAAGGCTTATTTTTAGAGCAACCTTGGCGAAGGGAAGGCTGGGGATACCCAAAGGCGAGCGACATGAGCTATCTGACTAGAATTTTTTTTTTTTTGGAACACTAATGCTCTTGTTTCATCCTTTGCAAAATTGATTCTCATATTGATCTTACAGTTTTATAGTTGCGACTTAGAGAACAAATCTCTCGATATTGCCAAATTCAACTGTAATCGCAAAAGCCATCCCGACTTCATTTATGTCGGCAGCAACAACGCTACTTTTACTGGTCGTTACGTCAACATTACCGAGCTCGTCGCCGCAGAAGCAGTAAATTGTAGAAATTGTAGTAGAGCGTTGTTTTTTTTATATAAAAGATCTTTACTACAGACTAGCAAAAGATTGTGAATCTTAAAACCAAAACTACTCTTGAACGATAAGGAATGGGGGTTGGGGAAGGGGGGCGGGGAGGTTGCCCGATGCGCATTTTTATCTGTGAATTTAGCAATCATGAAAAAGGCAAAATTTTAATGCAGCAGTCACAACAATACGTGATATGTTCGAAGACCTTTGTGGAGGACGAATGCGAGTAATCGAGTCGGGTGCTGAAAGTGCTGGAATTCTCGCAATAAAATGTGAAGACGCGTAGTGTGAATAAGTAAGAAAAACTGATTGAACGGTACGAACACTAAAGAAGTTTCAGTGGAAATTTCGACTAAGAGCCTCATAAATGCTCGTAAAATTTGAAGGATTAACTCTGAACAGTGATCTGATGAAAGCAATCTATACATTAAGCTATGAGTAAATATGACATTTTCAGGTTCTTCAATGGCAGAACACAGGAAAACTGCACAATCCTCCTCAGAACTTAACGCCATCAGAAAACAACACGTTCGAAATTCCCTTCTCTCAGGTTTCTTTGACGGCGTTTAGCTAAAATACTTGATATCGAGTAGACGGCGTCCGGCGACGTCGAACATCGATGCCGTTGCCCACATAGTTTAAAGTAGTGTTGTAGACCATGTACTCCTTAACAGTTAAATCTGTGGGCAGTTTCCATGAGAGTTTGCTCGACTTCAACTTTTGACAGATTCAAGCTAATGGTACTAAGGTATGAGCAGGAAAACGAATTTTAGATGGTAAATGGAGCAAAGGCTAAGTTTGGATGTGCATTCCATATATGCCAAACTGTCTTCCTTTCGTGTCATTTGTTTGCACATATGGGCCATCGTAAGTCGTCAGAAATAGTTGAACAGTTTTTCATTGTAGAGTTTAACTGATCCGTAACTTAGGCACGTCAATATTGGTGCCCCACTGTACACAAATGGCAAAGTATGTGCAACTTGCGGCGGTAAACGAAATAAAAGCTGTCTCCAGAAATTGCACAGCAACAACAGCGTCGTTTGAATCTTTTCATAATAAAAGTGGCATTCCTCTCTCCATCTACCGTCCATCACTTGCATAACTCAGCCTTTGTGCACATCACGAACCCACAACTTGCGACTCGACATGATATATTCTTAAAAAACATATTTGAGAAAGTGAAGTTACTCGAAACTTCTAGTATTCTTGCTGCATTTTTCGCAGTGTTATGATGTTTTGTATATACCTAAGAGAACTAAGTGGTAAGCAAAAATGCGGTCTCAGACGGGAATTGAACCCGCTTTTCATCCTTGCTAGAGACGCGTGCTACTACACTAATGAAGTGAAATGAATGTGACAGTGAAGCTACTGAAAGCAGTGCAGCGAAAGTAAATTTGAGAAGTGGAAAAAGTTGCTTAAGTAGTGGTTCCATTTCTATTAACACAATTTTAATGATGTTTCTGTTCTCACTTTGCTATTTGGCACTGAAACCATGCAGTCTTTCCAACCAAGGCATTTGTACTCAAGACAACTCTCAGGCAAACGGTGTTGAACTTCCTTTTATAGCATTAATGGTGCCTTTCCGGTCATCATTGCTTTCCCACAATGAAAGAATGTTACACTGGTAGCAATCATCACAGCTTAGCAAACAACAGTGTATTAGATGATAGAACTCTAAAGCTGGGTAAAGCCTTTTACATTAGCAAAAAGTGCTATTGACAATGTTGATGTAAAAACAGGTAGCCCGTGTAGAAGGAACTGAAACGGTTGAGATTGATTTGTGTATGATGATGTGACCTCATGTGCGTTTAATAGGACTGCCACTTTATGACGAACTTCTCTAGCTTTCAAAATAGAACTGATAGTACTGCATTAATAAGATATTCCTGTCCCTTCACTTCACAATTCTGGTGCAATGTCAATAGATCTTCATGACAGTTCTTATCAGACTTCATCTCATATATCGGAGAACAATGCAGAGAATTTAGCCACTCGACAGGCAGTGATTCAAATGATTAAGCGTTTATTTCTTTATAAGTAGGGGTATATTCCCAATTCCTTCGTAGGGGTTGGCTGAACCGAAAGGAGCCGTGCTACTGATGAGCTTGTAAAGGCGAAACGGTCGTTTAGTACTGTATAAATGCTATAAAAGGAGGCTCAAAACATGATAGTAGATTGCCGCTATCATTTGTTTTAGACGAGGTCCATATAAATAGTCGAGAGTGAATTGATAGTTTCAGAAAGTTCTTATACAGAATATTTAGGAATATATGAAAATTGGAGAGATCCCTGCCATTTCAGGGGACACCGGATCAAAGTCTTTAGAACAATTCAATGTAACCCTTTTATATCGCTGTTGAAAACTGTTATCGGTTTCAAAGTTTCAGAGCATTTACTCAAAACTTCTGTGCAAGACCTGCATGTCTGAAGCTAATGACACCTTGGTGTAGAGGTAGACCTAGCGGAGTTTCTGATCAACATCTGATGCTCTAGCCTTCGAAACTTGACGAAACGCATTTGCACTGCTATCATAAGGCAGAGAGAAAGCAATCGAAGTGAGTTTTACGATAACGCATAATAATACAGCGTTCAAGAGAAAAGACCTATTAGAAAACTCTTTCGCAAGAGCGTAAGCAATATGGAGGTGGATAAATGCGCAAATACATCAAATACTTTCCGGAGCCAGGGATGTCTCAACTCACTGTGTTCATCCTACCAGAGAGATGAAATACCAAATTTGCCGACTCTGTATGATGGATGGTAGTTTGAGAGAGGAGAACGAATCAACAACCATATGTACATCTGAATGTGCTTTTGACCACGCAACGTTTGTCGCTAAGGTTTTAATACGTTTGAGCACCAAATCTAAGACTGTGAAGAGAGTGGGAAATGCAAAGTGATACGAATATCCAACTCCGCTAATGAAGATCGGTCGTTATCACATATCGCTTTTAAAGGAATACCATCATGTTTATGTGTAATGCCGCAAATCTATTTGAGTGACGAGAAAAACGAAAAAGTTACTAATCTTAGTGGGTTTTTATACAAAGAAAGCTTTGTGTGTTGAGAACAAGTCTGTATAGGTGGACGAATAGTAGTAGTAATATTGAACTGTAAGTCAAGAAATAAAAAAATCCTGATAGAAAAGCACTACTGGGATAAAAAGTAAAAGTTAGTACTGTACTTTTTTAGGGAGAAAAAAATTTGCTATGTGATGCTGTTTCGTTAACGCGAACCGTCCCCGCTTTGTATAACAGCCAAAGTTCATCTGTTCAACTGATGACTATTGGTATATCTGCCTGCAAGTGACCGTTAAGTTGCTCACAAGGGCGCCCCGTAACACACTCTAAACACCCTACCTAGTTTTACAATCGCACAGTCATATGAACTAGTTGACTTACATATTGGTCTGGAATACCTGCGATACGCATAGTCTCTGTTACCTTCCTCTCAAGCAGTTGTGATACAACTTTAGCCTTTCTTCGAAGAAGTCGGACGCTCAGTGAGGCCAGATGTTCTTTTTGTCGCGCTTTCTTCGCTTTCATATCACATATTCTATACCCGTTTTAACTTATTCCACCACTTCGCAAACTCTTTTTGCAGCACTTGAGTCAGATCTGGGAAGTACTCGAAAACACGCAATTCTTGCAATGGTATAGGACCAATCTGCAATCCCTCTGATCCCATTAGAATTGATTTCGCTACTTCGGCGCTATCGAAGAAGGCTTTCAAAAACCTTTCTTGATTTACAAAGACTTTTCACTGAACTTTTACAGTCATTTGAAAGCTTGAATCTCGATAATTTTTAATGCGTATTTGGTTCTGAAGGAAAGCATGCTTGTTGTGTTGTATCACCATAAGATCTATGTCTTGCTCGTGACGCGCGTTATCGTGCGTTTTCTCGCTGGAGCGGGTGTTTTCTTCAGATTTAATGATCATTCGATAACTTTATTTCAATAATCTCAATGAATTCAACAATCTCAACACTGTGTATGATTCCTATAAATACTCTTCTATTGCACAACAGCGTAAAGATTAATACTGAGCATCACACACGCATTTTTTTGCCGAATAGATCTCTTTTCCTAGACTATCAGAAAAAATCAATATTTCGATAACAATACTTGCTTGCTTTACGAAAGACTTTTTGCTGCCTTGGCACAGGAAAAATATGATTGTGTATAATCCACACGCCGTTGTCGGCTAGGGTGTGTGAGTGGTTGTGAATCGATGGCACAGACGGATTCACATGTGATGCGCAATTCTTATTACTGACTTTAGAATCATGTTTCCCTTTGAAAATTTTGGATGAAATGTATGATACTGATAGTTCAAGATTATCTCTACGTGTTCATCTGCTTCTTGTGCAAAGGTTCAGGTTGCCTGAGTTTAGGTATATTAGCGGTTTTTTGGAGATATAAAGTAAACATAAAAAGCGCAAACCCTAAAAACGGCGAAACAAGGATTATTTTTCTACAATTACAGCACAGAAAACCTGGAAATCCTGCGAAACAGAAGGAAAAATTTCCAATCAAAATCGAAAATACGCGCAATGACAGGCAAAGCATGTGTAGTATGATTTTTAGCCACTGCCACAGCGATGTAAAAAAGCTTCTTTGAAAAACAAGCATATTTTCAAAGTTTGTGAAACTTATGCTTTCGAATGCTACTAGAACCCTACTGGAAAGTCTTTGTCCAGCAAGAAACTTTCCTCTGAAAAGTCCTCCCCGTTAATGATGAAATATCTCTAGTTCGTAATAAAAATATTCGATGAGTTGGAGAGCACTCTATAATAACCATAAAGTTCATAGAGATGCATAATTGAATTCGCCGCATCTAACAAAGTAGATTCAGATGAATATCGTCAGTTGACATGGTTCGAACAGATGGAGATACTGGTTCGAAGGTTTCTGGTGATAGACTAAAGATGAGACGCCTTGCATGACGTCTCTAACCACTGCGCTGCATAAGGTCCTGCATTACGGGGTGATAATTTTGGATGCGGATGCCCTGATTTTGGTGCGATGCTTATTCAATATAGATCTAATTCAAGCATACGAAATGCAAATTTCATGACTGTAACGACTAAATGGTACTATTGAGAAGTAGCTGTCAAAATATGGATATCAAAGTCACCTTGTTTTGATAAAAGGACTACTGCTCATGCGAATTTTTGTTGGAAATATTTCCAATGATTCTTGTGTTGTGTTCCGATCAAAGCCTTAAACTTCTTACCCTTGCAAGATATCAATTTACTTAGGCATAGGATAAGAGTTTTCTCATCAAAAATCTTTCTTAACGCTGAAACGTAAAGAAAAATGTTAATGCAAAAATTTTCACACATGCAGCTTCGCGGCTTTTGTATACCCTGCTTCGTGGCCCTCGTCGGAAGTGAAACACCAACAATGACATAGCTAAACTACAAAGAGGTCAAGTTATTTCGAGAATCAATAAGTTTTACTATGACGACTTACCGGCTTTCATAACAGCAAGCAAATGAAGCAGAGTAAGAAAAGCCCCAATGTGTTGCATGTGCGAAGTAGCCGATAAAGTTTAACACTTCTCCACCAGGTTTCCTGGAAGTGTAGGTTTTCCTCACCGTGTCAGTAATGTCATTACCTAGTGTGAAATCAACCGCAGTGTCCATCAAATGCAGCCACAACCTTTACCCTTTTATGGCCAGATAATCACGGCTTGGCTGGCCAAAATTCAAATCGTGTCATTGAAGAGAATTCGACATCCACATTAAAAAGAGCATTTTCAGAAATCACTATTTAATAGAGGAGCGGAAAGCCAATCTCCCGTTATTTTCGTCTCGTAGTTTTGTATTTGAAAGAGGAATTTGTTCTATAAGATCTGACATATTTTATAGAGATGCTTTTGGAGGGCGAAAACCAAAGCGGAGTGCATACGATAATTGGTTCACTGCGCCTGAAATGTTCAATCGCGCCTGACCAAGATCTGTACACGTGGACGCAATGTGCTAGTGCGTATATTGTACACACTAGATATGTAAATATAAGAAACTAACTGTGAGGAAGATGAAAGAACTAGATCCGCCTACCTTCATGACTATCTTGAAGGATAGGTGCACTGGATTCCTGAAGCGATTTTGTTATATGCTTTGACATAGAAAAAATTAGGGGACGTTTGCACCTCAGTAGTGTTGCAGAGCGTTCCCCAGATACATCTGCTATTGTTTTTACCCCCGCATCCATCACACGGTGTGCCGTTCGTGTAGAGTAGAGCATCATGGTTGATGTGCCTAAGTTTCAGGGAAATTGATATATCAGAAAATAAGTATTCAATGTAAGCTATTGTTATGACTTACGATTCCCCATATGAGCAAACAATCGACAGATTGCGGTTGCCAGTAATAACATCCTCGGTTTCAGTCGAATCCTCAGTACTAGGGCATACGTGAAATGCACATCCGACCTTTGTCGTTGGTCCATGAACTATCTGAATGTGACCCTTCGTCATAACATAATAATTTTATATTCTGTTTAGAAAGAATCCAAATAAACTGCTTATTGAGTTCGATCATGCGCTCAACTGCGTGAGTATGAGTGAACGATGGCTGCACTAGCGTTTCGAGGTATGTGATCAATCGTAATCAAAGACGATACACTGATTACAGTCCGTTGCTGATTGTGCTCACGACTGCTGAAAAAGTTCCATCACAACCAACCTGAAGGAATGGAATTTCTGATGCGTTGTGATAGGATATATTCAGGCTATTGGTGTAATTAAACGGCTGCGCTGTGTGCATCCACGTGCTCAACACCTGAAAAGTGCAAGGCCACCGTACCCATGCCATGCAAATTAATTGATTCCTCTCATTTATCCATTATTAATTTATGCTTATAATGTTCACAGTGTTTATGAAACACTAGAGAAGAGCATGCTGGAACTTCTCCTAGAGTTTTATATCATTCAGTAGTAGCCTCATCCTAGAATACTCGTGCTGATTTCTTTGAATTAAAGCAGAAATTCTTGAAAGAAATCTAAAGCAGAACTTCAGTCTAACTTACAGTACCGAATGACGAGGTGCACATAGCGGAGTATTCCTCCTAAGACAATGACACGACCGTTTTGGGTCTCGTTGTTACTGCCGACGTAATCGAAGTTAGGCTGGCTTGTGTGGTTACAATTATATATGGCAATCTCGAAAGATTTGTTCTCTAAGCCACAGTCGTATGTCTATAAGGTCAGTATGGTCATTCTAGTATACAGAAACGAAAATTCTTTAGTAGCGAAAATTTTCCTTCACCAATAAGTTCATATTAGTAGCCGGCGGGTAACCGAGATGGAATCCATTGGCGGTTTTATTTCTAGAGAAGAACTTTTGTTTAGATACACAAAGACATTGTGGTAATGTTTGCTCATATAGATAATATCTATAGGCAATAGAGATTCTCAAGAAAATTAGCAATAACAGCGACATAAACAGACCTCCAGTAGTTGTGCGTATCTACCGCATCCCTTCTTTTCTCCACGTCCATATTTGTTCCCAAACAATCGGGCACTTGAAGTGTTAAGGAAGGATTAACCCATGTAAAGAAATAGCCACGTATAGTTCAAAGCCAATGAATTAATTGTGATTACTACAAGAAAGGAATGACACTAACCCCATGTCTTGAGGCCTTGATTTTTGGTAACTCTGAGTCGTGAATCTTGTGGTCTTTGTTGGACGCTGGCGCTGATTTGGAATTTCTAAAGCAGCTCAATGTATATCTTGTTGAAACGTTATCGTCGACTTATCACATTTGCCAAGAAACTGATTTCCATTAAAAAGCGACATTTTTCTATTGTGTGAAGCACTGAGGATTCCAAACAATCAAAGATAGGTCTTGCCCTATCACCTAAGAAGGACGTATCTCTGAAAAAAAAATCTTCAGATTGGTAATTTTCACAATAAGAGTTCTCAATAATTTGAAGACTGGAATCCAATTCTTTGATTTTTCCAAGCAAACACGCAGTAATAAAGCGAATAAGATTTTGAAGAATACTATCAGGCCTTGCTGGACGAAAAGCTCTCTGCTCAATCGCTAACGCAAAATAATGAAAGCGGTACGCTTCGTAAAATTCGCAGTATTATGATATATTGATTGATTTCTCGTCTTCATTTGAATTATTGAGCCTTTCTAATAGGCAGCATGTGCTGGCTCGAACTCAATAGACGACATTTTTCACCATACTTTTTGAATTTAATGCTTATAGTAATTGTGTCGAAAATGGCTAAACATACCACAACAAGAGTGAGAAGAACGATGAAGGTATTCATATTCATTGAATGATTTTACATCCGAGACGAGCTCTTTTATACAAATTGAAAATGTAATTACAATCTGTTCAAGCTTTACTTTGTCATTGATCGGCTTTTTTAGGTGGTGCGACGATTGGTGAAATCCAGTTTCCGTGTATAATCTGCCTTTTGTTCCCTCATGCTATAATCACTTTTTTTCTGAACTGTTGAAAAAATCACGCATCCAACACCATATTTTTATTAATAAGCCATTTGACAAAATTTCGTCAGCTATCGCAAATGCACCAAACTCGAGATTATCATTATTATTACTATTATTGTTATTTTATTTAGCATTATTGTTGACACTAGCCATTTATCGGATCCTCAAGCTGGGACTCTGGTCGAGACTGCAAGCACTACAAAATTCAGCTGTCATTATTAATAGTAATATTACTATTAATGATAATATTGATATTAGTAGTGATGTCAGTTTTAATAATATTCACAATAACATTAATACTGGTAATTTTAGTAAGAATAAGATTAATATAAATATTATTATAATTGAAATTCTCGACAGCTTTCTGAAATTCCCGTGTCACTTCTCATTTCGATAAGAATGTACACACAAATTCTTAGGATGGAAGTGAAGAGCTGAGAATTGGGTAGCTGATAAGAAAAAGGAGTTAGAATTGATTGCGGCCTAAATATCGAAATTGCGACCAAGTAGTTTGACGGAAGGTCTAAAATCTACTTGAGAGCTAAGATTTAGGAAATAAAAGCTATTGATTTGACGCACGAATGCATATATTTCAGTGAATTTAGCGGTATAAAACATCTTCCGAATTTTTTGATAATGAGAAAGGATATATCAATAAGCAAAGGATATATTCACTTCTGTTTCATAAAGATGAGCTGATCCAACACGAAGGCACTGCTTTTTTTTTAGCAAGAAACTGCTGTTCTCTTCAAAGCTGGACGACGTTACACTTTGCGCAAGCTTATAGATGTAATTTCTCGCTTCAAAACTACAACTCTATCATAGCCATCGTAGTAAAACTTATTGATTCTCGAGACAACTTGACCTCATCGTATTTTAGCTATGTCATTGTTGGTGTTTCACTTCCGACGAGGGCCACGAAGCAGAGTTTACGGAAGCCGTGACAGCTGCATGTGTGAAAATCTTTGCATTAACTTCTTCCTTTAAGTTTCAGCGTTAATTGAGATTTTTGATGAAAAATTCCTTACCCAACGCTTGAGTAAATTGGTATTTTGTGAGGGTAAGAATGCAGAGGCTTTGATCGGAACACAGCACAAGAA
The DNA here is from genome assembly GCA_019055375.1 of Parelaphostrongylus tenuis. Taxonomy (NCBI): domain Eukaryota; kingdom Metazoa; phylum Nematoda; class Chromadorea; order Rhabditida; family Metastrongylidae; genus Parelaphostrongylus; species Parelaphostrongylus tenuis. The sequence continues at coordinate 25,740 of JAHQIW010001630.1, forward strand.
TTATTGGAGAGATTTCCAACAAGAATTCACATGAGCAGTAGTCCTTTTATCAAAACAAGGTGACATTGATGTCCATATTTTGACAGTTGCTTCTCAATAGTGCCATTCAGTCGTTACAGTCATGAAATTTGCACTTCGTATGGAATTGCGCACCACATGTGAATCCCTGTGTGCCATCGATTCATAACCATTCACACACCCTAGCCGACAACGCTGTGTGATTAAACACAATCATATTTTCCTGCGGCATGCAGCAAAAAGTCTTTCAAAAGCAAGCAAGTATTGATATCGAAGTATTGAGTTTTTCTGATAGTCTAAGAAAAGAGCTCTATCGGCAAAAAATGTGCCTGTGATGCTCAGTATCAATTTTTACGCTGTGGTGCAATAAAAGAGTCTTTTCAGAATTAAACACAGTGTTGAGCTTGTTAAAATTCACTGAGATTATTGAAATTAAGTTATCAGCTGATCATTATGTCTGAAGAACACGTCTGCTCCACCAAAAAAACGCATGATAGCGCGGGTGGCGAGTAGGACGTAGATTTTTAGTGATACAGCACAAAAGCATGCTTTTTTCTAAAAACAAATGCGCATTCAAAATTATCGAGATTCAAGCTTTCAAAGTTGTAAAAGTTTAGTGAAAAGTCTTTGTAAATCAAAAAAGGTTTTTGAAAGCCCTTTCCGATAGCGCAGAAGCATCGAATTCAATTGTAATGGGATCAGAAAGATTGCAGACTGGTTCCATATCACTGCGAGAATTGCATTACAATCATGCGCCAAGAAAAAGAAAGCGGATAAAATACTAAAACCTACCAAACTTATAAAAAAAACTCTTTCAATCACTGTAAACTACGTATAATCTAGAACATTTCCTTCAAATTTCAATTTTCTCAAAGATGAAATTCCTTAGATAACTGAAATGAGGACTTAATC
>JAHQIW010001632.1:0-43189 GCA_019055375.1 Parelaphostrongylus tenuis
CCTAATTTGAATAAATTACAGAAATTCATGGATGAATCGCAATGAGACAAGCTTTATTATCACGCGCGATATTGTCTCATACCTGCACGTATTTTTGAACTGAGACAGACAGATTCCTTAGTCCGTCTAGCCATTTGACTTTTTGCTTTGAAAGATACAAAGAATGTAGCTCTGGCTTTGATCAATCCCTGTTGGATGTGTTAAGCACTAGACTTCATTAGGCATTGCCAAAACTGATCTCAACGCATATTTGGCTTTCATAATAGACCGAGTACCCCACCGTTTTTCAAATCAGTGCTGCTATCCTACCGAATAAGTCAGCCTTCATGCTTTCGGATGCGGCGAAATCGAAGTCTTGGTGAGCCTGAGACGCGAGACCAAACCAAAATCTAAATATATGTTGCAGGGTGCCTCTAGCCAACACGCCACATGCTTACCATCTCTTTTTACATGCTTTACTGTACCGAAAATAAGGCGGCGTCCGATAGAAAATGGTCAATGTCAAACGATATTCTTTAGTATCAATGTGATGTCTAAGAATGATGGGTGTCACGCAAAACTTGAAGCCTGAGAAGCGAACTGAACTCTAATTTTACTCTTACCTGTCAGCTTACTATTTGTGTATTTTACATTTCAAAAAACATTGAAAAGGTCAGTTTGCTCCCAGTGGAAGGTTAATATGCCACTAGATTTGAGCTGCTTACTACTAATATGTTTCGTTTTCAGTACAGTGCAGCAAGTGAAGAAACGAAGTCGTCGTCATCACATGAAACGTCGCGTCAAAAGACAACGTCGAAAGACGAAAAGAGAGAAAGTGGCACATTCAACCTTGGAGAAAATGGCGCAGACTGTCTTGAACTGAGAATTCTAATGCCGAAAATCTTATGATTATCGTCGATAAACGAATGGATTAGAAATATATTCGAACTGCCATGCTTCTGCTCAATACGAATTAGTTCTGCTAGGTCATTTCTAAAAGTATGGGAGCGTGATCATTCAACCGTAAGCTTTCTGATGCACCAAAAAAATCTGTGGGCATGTGGTCTCAGATTATCTCAACAGCAGGTTCTCACAGAAAAAGTGTTGAAATATTGGCCAGGACGTTTGAAGATGCTGTAGTACGAAAGGAATGCCCGCCAATAAAAGCGAAAAGAGTTTTGAATGAAACTAACTTTGATATCAAGCCTTTTATGACGAGAAAAGCTCTTCTATAAGAGTTAAGTAGGATGTTATAGATGGTATGACTTACAGAAGTTGCTTTCTCAACAATGATTTATTTGATCGCACATAACATATTCGTCAACTGTTTTGATCTGTCGGTATCATTTCCGACCACCGCTAGTGAGCGTCATTTCAAAAAAAAGCGATATCTTACGCTCAGTATCTCAAAACAAACTCTCCTTTTGCTATGAACTTCTCATCTCGTTAGAGCGATTGATGATTTCGATACCAATTCTCTTTCTCCATACCAGCATCATTGGGTCCAATGCCGATATAGACACACCCGAACCAGGCCGTTAACAATTGGCGGCTGACAGATAAATACGTAGCGTTTAGCGTGGAAAGACTGGTATGCGAAGTGGGCGTCAGAAGGGCAACGGATTAGGGCACGCGTCCCGGATAGAGTAGGGTATCAGTCCGAGTCCAGCTGGACGCAAAAGGTATTGTACATCTTTCTACACCTCAAGGTATATCTAAACATCATACCACCGCTAAAAGAGGTCAAGCAAAATGATACTAAAGTCTGCATAATTTGTTTTAGCTGTAGAGGTGGTGAATGCATGAATTCGGGTATGCCTCCCGAACTAATGTAAATGATGCATAAACACATATATTCGTGGAACGGATAAACCACCGCTTGTGCATGAAAGCAAAGGAAGCTTGAAGTGAAACGGAATATTTCACTAGGCACGTATGGGACACTGAGATATGATGAAAAAGTTTTGAACTAGAAACTTATACTCGAACAGGATTTTCCAGCAAAATGCGCTAAACTCTCGTTTCATTTGAGTAAATGGCAAAATATCGTGGATGAATCCCAGAGAGAAATGTATATCACGCGTGGTATTGCTCCATACCTGCGCTTATCGTTCAAACTGACACAGGCACATTCCTTAGCCTCTTTAGCTATTCTGTGTTTCGTTTTTTTTGTTAAAAAATAAAGAAGATGCAGCTCTTGGCTTTGTACAATATCTGAGGGATGTGTCATGCAGCAGACTTTACTAGGCATCGCTAGAACTGATGAAAGGCATATTTGGTGTTTTTATTGAATCGAAACAGCCTACCGATGTTCAAATCAGTGCTGCTATCCTAGCGAATAAGTTCGCTATTCACGCTACCGAACCCGGAGGATGGAAGGCTTGGTGAGCCTGAGACGCGAGATCGAATCAAGATGCAAATATGTGCTGCAGGGCGCCTCTAACCAATACGACGCAAAATTACCGTCCTTTTTACAGGCTCTAGCACACCTAAAAAAGGCGGAATCCGTCAAACAATGGCCATTGTCGAAAACTATATTCATGATTATCTATCTGCTGTCTCAGAATGCTGAGTGTCATGCAAAACTTGAAATCTAAGGATAGAAATGAACGCTAATTTCACCCTTATCTGTCAGCTTATCGCCTGCGTATTTTACATTCCAGAAAATAGAGGAAAGCTTACATTGTTACCAATTACAGTTAAGATGAGTCTAGACCGGAGTTGATTAGCACAAATCCATTTCGTTTTCAAAACAAATGCAGCATGTGATGAAACGAAGTCGTCGTCATCACATGAAACATCGCGGCAAAGGACAACGTCGAAAGACCAAAACAGAGAAAGTGATGCACTAAGTGCCCACGAAAATGACAAAGATTATCTTGAAATTTCAGTTGTGATGCCGAAAACGAATAAACTGTCCCTGATAAACGAATGCCCTAGAAAGACATCCCAACTCCATTACCATGGTTGTGGATACTAATGTGCGTTGTAGTGTGGGTGGTGGGGTGCTCGGTAGATTTGTGTATCATCAATCCGACCGGGATTCCTAATTTGCTCTATAGTGATATGATTTCTCACGTGTAACCTTCAAAATATTGTACAACACCTCTTTGTATAGAATATTTGATTCTTTTCATTTAGAAGGAAAAAAAGAAGAAACGACCCCTTTTACTTGACAAGAACTCTTCATATTTGTTTACAAAATCATTCGATGGCTTAAATCTCTGACTAGTGTCCTACATAGCCACGGAATCTTGCTAATGATCTATCCCAAACTTCTTATGGTTTTCGTGCAAACTCTTTGGCGACATGTGAGTTGATTTCAGAGAAAAATAAATAAATCATTCTCTCAACAATGTTTCAGGAAAGCTATACATTCGTCGAGCCAGTGCAATGCCGAGACCCTAACTACCCTTCATGGGCAGAATATTATTCACTTATGTGTAGGAACTCAAGCGAATAGTTTGATAGATCACGTTTATATTTCTTCAACGACATTTGGTTTTTAGTCTATTCTAAGACAGATTAAAGGATAAAAGACTGTTCTTTAAGCACGGCTCAGAAAGTCCTTCATTTCAACCAGCAACTAAGCAATTGTTACAAACAGAATAAGATAAGCTAAAAAAGGAATACACTAACTAATGCACTGTGAAGGAAAGTAGGCATAAAATGGAGAAAAGTTGGCATTATAGAATTTTAAAAGCCTCAGTTTAGCCTCATTCAAGGTCAATTCTCATGTAATAACATCTAACAAAACAGAGAAAAGATATCAATTATGTGAACAGAAGTAATAAATGCGAGCAAATAGTAAGAATGAAAGCTATAGAGGTAAGGAAAGAAACAATTAGTTTTTGAACTTCCTTCTTGATTACTCGATAGGAGGGTGTCCCTTGAAAAGTGAATTTCATCAAGATTTCATTCCGAAACGTAAACATCGGTCTCTCACCTGTTCAGCTTCCACATCGCCTACCAATGCCATTTCAGAGGCTTTTTTGATATTGTTCTCTGTCGCGACCACAGAAGCCTTAGTGTCCTCACTTTCTTTTAAAACGTTCTTGACGAAATCATCGTCAAAAGTCACATCCACAACATCCTTTTCTGCTGTATCCTTTATAGTTCCTTTCGGTCCAATATTGAATGAGTTTTCTTTGAGAATTGTTTGGTCTCTCACCTGTTCAGCTCTCGCATCGTCTAACAATGCCATTTCAGAGGCCTTTTTGATATTGTTCTCTGTTGCGACCACAGAAGCCTTAGTGTCCTCACTTTCTTTTAAAACGTTCTTGACGAAATCATCGTCAAAAGTCACATCCACAACATCCTTTTCTGCTATTTCCTTCAAAGTTCCTTTCGGTCCAATATTGAATAAGTTTTCTTCGAGAATTGTTCGGTCTCTCACCTGTTCAGCTCTGGTATCGTCTACCAATGCCATTTCAGAGGCCTCCTTGATGCTGGTCTCCATGACCATAATCCTTCCTGACGTCTTAATTCTTTTGTCCGTCGACGCTTTTGCCGTTGATTTTGTTGTTGAAGACTGTTCAGATGATGTCCCTCGTTTTTTAGCTTTTCGTGGCGGCTGTATGCGCCTTTGTTCATATTTTATATCGTTCTCTGTGAATAGCGACGTATGGTGTGCACTCGGCTCCGGTGGATCAAAACATTGGTTGAAAACCCCGTCATGTTTGATTTCTAGAAAGAACTAGAATAACTGTTCTATTAAGTAACATGATAAAAACGACTTCTGTAAACAGTGATAAAAACTTATGCTTTTCGATCCACTTAACTGTTGCTTAAACTTTCTGGTTGGATAACTTCAACAAATTGTAGAGTGGTATTGTAACATGCTAACATACCACTTGTCATCATGCCATGTCCTGCGCTTTCAACAAGAATATCTCTTCCACAACTGTGCTCGTCCACTGGTTCCATTGATTCCTACAGTAAATAGAAGTACGTTTAATTTATACATCAAAAAACATATAGCATCTAAGATAACTCACGTCTTTCGTACTGCGCTTCTTATTCGAAAGTTCCTGCTCGCTCATCTCATCATGCACCTTTTCTTCGAGCTTCTTGGAATTCTCCGCAACTCGCAGCATATTTGTATGTTCGCAAGACATATCGCTATTCTATTAGCTAAACATTACAGTGAAACAATAACATTTCTTTCAAAACGTAGTGTCGTTCTCACAAAAGAATAAGCACTGGACAGATACGGCCAACTTTGAGAAACAAAATGACAGGCAGGTGTTTGAGATACAAATGGCTTAGATACTCCAAGTAAACGAAGTCAAGGGCGAACAGAGATATCAATTACAAAGTCAGAATATAGAAATCCAGCGATAAACTCAGATCCACGCACATATTATTGAAACTAATGTATCAGGTTTCAAGTGCATGACAACCGGTATTGATGACGATCACATGAACGTATAGAGCATTAAATTGATAATTCACTACTTAGCAGTTTATAGAATATCCCCATGCAAATGATATCAGAAGAAATACGGATAGCGGAGACGAAAAGTTGCTCTGCCACTGTTTAACCCTGGCATCTTGTATTGGGTTGCCTGGTCCTTCTCTCTTAGACTGTTAGACGGCACAAGAGTGTTGCAATTATTCAGAATCTTAGGTCACTAGCTACCACACTACGTATCTATTTTTTGAAGAGACCTTCTATAGCGTCGTAGCTGTCAAAACAAAATCTTCTTCTGCACTGGTCACGTGTTTCTAATACCTTGTTGGAAGCGCGAAAAGTATTCGGCCGTGCACGGGAAATCTTATAGTATCAAATTCGTCCATTTGATCTGAAGCTTCTTGTAAAGCTAAGAAGAAATCCTTTCAAGAAATCCTATTAAACAACAGAATTTGTACTCCACATATGGGTCGCCTCGGCGCGATCGATCGGTCAGTCGGGGTCGCCCTGTGCGATCGATCGGTCAGTCGGGGTTCGGCGCGATCGATCGCGATATTCCGTATCAAACCTACAACCACCAGACATCCAGCCCATACATTACCCGAAAAACAAATGTCCTGGAGAGTTGTGAGTTGGTTTAGAGAAACAATATTAGCTCTGGAACTAGTGCTAACGAACAAGAACACCAATGCAAGAAATTTTTTAGTATCTTATGTCCCCTTGAAACAGTTCAGTTCCGGTGCCACTGAGCGCATCAAATGCATAGTGTCTTCTACCCATCTGTTTAATCTTGTCGAGCAACGTCGTCATACTTTTAATGGAGATTCGGACGGCGACGTCCTATGGAACGCCACAGCCAGACTATGCTTGAGATTGCAGGGAGACTAGCTCAACCAATATTCTACGACATTCAAGAAGATGACGAAAAACGAATCGAATGTTTAAGCTACTGGAATGCGCACAATAAAAAAAACTAACTGAAAACTGATCAACAAAGTGTAAAAGTAAAGTGACCCCCTAGGAGAACCCACCAAGTCATAGCATACATGAATATGGGTATGTCTAGTGTACACAAATGTATAAAATCGATATGTCAAGAAAGAAATTTTGTTCCTTAAATCAATCTGTGTCTTACAAAGCACAGGGTCGATGCTGGTCGGAGTTTTCTTTTTGGGTTGGCAGCAAATTTTCCATACTTGTTGCCTACTTTCCGTGCATTCAAGTTTTTGCCCATACTGTCATTTAGAGCAGTTTCTGTAGTTATTTTGCTACACAACACTTATACATTTCTTTCAAGATGTAATTATCCTGAAAGCAAAAGCGATTGTCGATGCTGCACGTGTATCGCACTGTGTGCCAAAACAGCAAATGAATCCTAACGATACGCGTGCAGCATCAGCATTCGTTTTTGCTCTTGGGACAATTCCACCTCAAAGTACATTTTCATTGTATAAGTGTTATATATCAAAATAACCACAAAAGCTGTTTTAAATGATAGTGGAAGTAAAAACTTGAATACATGAAAAACAATAGAAAAAAGCATGAAAGTTGGTAAGACGTCTTGCCAGCAGAAAACCATCATAATTGCCTTTTGGGTAAGTGTCCACTGGCGTTGCAACTGGCTGGTTTTAGTGAAGGAGATTAATGGGATGAAGAATTGGTGCCTGTAATAATGTAGAAATGAGAGAGAAGAATTTGTCGAGAAGCAAACTTTCAAAGTTCTAAAACACATTCATACAAGCAGGCAAAGAATTATAGATTTTACATAGAAATAATTCAGAAAAAGCTATGAGAAAATGTACTAAAAAACGAAGCGATAGCTATCACATAATTATAGTGGAAAATTTTCAACGATCTGAAAAAATCATAGCGTAATGTAGTGGCAGTCACCACAGATGCTGGAAATTACTGGATTATTGAGTGAAAGATGGCAAATGCGTTTTTCACCAGAATCTGCAATGTATCATTTTTTGAAATACCAAAAATCAACTAATGATTTATAGAGGAAGAACGTGATAAGAAAAAAAAAATTAAAAAAAAACAACTATATAAGACGCTCGTGAGCACAATCGATGACTCTGCTTGTGGTCAGTGTTGAACGACGGGGTTTTTAAGAAAGATGTGAGTTATGGGATTCAAGATCTATATGATGGCTGTGAGTACCACAAGATAAATGAAAGCTTTCGATCGATTACGAACGCGCGGATCAATCGCACTTGGACAAGTCTTCAGCATGCATAAACACGTCACGAAGTCTTGAACTTTACATTAGTGAATACGCCGAGACCGAAACTCAACGACGAAAAAACTAGAGGAATAAGCTTATCGTCCACAAAAACCTCACGAAAACTCTATTGTGAAAGCGAGAGCGTTGTGATGCATTTGAATTCAGCGGGCATCACATATGAGACGTCGATCGCCGCGGCGTGCAGATGAATTCGCATTGGCGCGCGTCCCACACCCTCTACCTCCACCCTCAGTAGTAAAATCTGAGTTCCATGTCAACGAGACATTATTGTGATACAATGATGGAACATAACAGAGGAGACTTCTATGATGAGTATTTAGGCAAAATAGAGCCAATTTTCTATAAAATTTCATGTTTCAACTGAATAATCACATCGTTGCCCAAAAGAGCATAATCCATCGGCTAGAGTATAACATTTACTCCAGTTAATATTTTCGTAGTCGTCCAATAGCTTGAGAAAAACACACACTAGTAAGGAACTTTGTGTCTGGACAAACCTCAGCATGTCCTGCTTGCCGATAGAAGATAATGCTTTGCCGTTACAATTCCGTTAGACGAGGGATAAAGAAACAATTTCTCTCTGTGCTTAAAGGTTTATCATAAGTGTATTGGTATACTTGAGAAAACTGAGTGGCAGGCAAAAATTACGCCTTAAATGGGAGTTGAATTCACGTTTCACCATTGCTGGGAGCGTGTGCTACCACTACGCAGAATTTTAGTATTCATTCGAAAGCTCAAATCTCTAGCTAATGCGTTACGCGGGCATTTCTTGAAAACACCCTTTCATTACGTCATATTACTCTATATACACTATGCGCAACATGCGGAAAAGAACGCGAAAAAGAATTTTGAAACCCCAACTCTTTCTATTACGAATAATGTGTCGAAGGCTCGCCTCTTACGGCCAGAAATTGAAGCATTTTTGAGCAAATATACATCACATAGGCTATATCTCGCACGTACTTTTGTTTGCGACATGGCTTTCAGCATCTTGGGCACTTGCTTTCCTAGTCAACATTTCCTAGCGTTCGACACAACGTAGTCTTGAGGACCTTTCAAAAACACGGCTCGATGTGAGCCTTGGAAGAGTGTCACCTCTTAGGTATCCGAGGTGCACTTCCCACTCGTGGCGGTCCACGACAATTTGCCCGATCTATTCAACTAAAGTGTTCGATTTACCCAACTAATGTTCTCGAATCTTCTCAGAAACCTTCAGAACATTTTCCAAGGAAATGTACATGCAAATTTTACATCATTGATTTTGAATAGCTCTCCCTTAAAATTTATGTCAAGGTTTAGTTTTTCATACAACTTCTGAGAACAGTAGCTTCTGTAGGGTGACTGTTCTCGCCGAGACCGGCACCAAATTCTCACGTTACCCTTGCAAAGCCAACACTTCTAGATGCTTACAATCCTATAAAATAAGCAATAACATTGAACAATGCGCAAGTCTTAAAACATGCATTGCTTATTCTTGAGCCAATGTAATAGTAATTCAATTCAAATATTCATCGAGATACTGAGTTTCAGTTGTCTTCGAGTAGCTGGTTTCTTTTTTCCAAACAATGATTATAGATAATTCAAAGTGAGCCATGTACTGAATAGCGTGTACAATGTAAACCATTCCCATGCGTACTGAGGATTGATATCTATCGGAAACATGACTGATTAAATCTCTCTTGTAATGACGAAACATCAAAATATTCTGCCCTTTCTCACATTGACGTTATGTGGAGATATGAAAACTGGTCGAAGATGCAGGAAGAATCTTCTGGAATTTTATGCAAGTTCTGACTCCTAAAGTACATTAGTGTCCGATCAATTGGCATCGCATGCAGTGTGCTGCATCGTTTCCGCTAAACTACTCCTTGTATTGTGATTTTCAACCATTATGGTGAGTTTTGGTTATTTCTAAATTAAACCTATCTGAACTTACAGATCTGAGTCGTAATGTTTGTTTGAGAAATGTCAAACGCTACATTTGAATGTTTGAGATCTAATCGTTTATAGCTAAGAATGATGATTTGCATTCGCTACGGGAAATATGTGTAGATATGACTGAAGCATGGATAAAGTATAAACGACAATATAGGAATGCTCGATAACAGTTCGAATTATGACTACTCATAAGCGTCTGATTTTCCCATTAGGAACGGCCTGATTTCAGAGGATCCATCGATGTTGACCTTATTACCGATAGCCTCATTGAAGTCTTCTCTATCATATTTAATCACCTGCTAAAAATCAAACTCCTTTACTGAGGATAAAAGTCCAAATATTATTAGGGAACTACCAAAGTGTCATTGGAGCGCACCCTGACCAGTCGACGATTGCGTGGCATGCCAGACGAGATATCAATATGGATGCCATAGGGTGAGCATTAAGCAGTCAGGTGAAGAAGTTGTGGGCGACAGGAAGGAGACTGACCAGGCTATCTTCATTAGAAGTCTACCCCCTCTCGCTTCCTTCCAACACAAACATGAAGTGTTATGGTTGGGGATCAAACAAGCAACCCTCTTCCTCGATAAACGGGTGGTGAGTGGCAGAAAAGACTGAGGCAGGCAGCTTAGAGCCGCTGAGGGTGGAGGGCGGTGGTGGAAGCGGTTCCGCACTGGCGATGAGAGCTTTTGCAAGCCAGACACGCCCAGTTTGGGTTCGCGGAAGTCAACCTGTTGCAGACTGCTCGCTTGTCAATATATTTTCGCATAGTTCCAAAAACTTTTTACATGATCAGTCTTCCCATGTACTACATGAATGTCAGCACTAATTGCATTGATTCGTTTATTCGCATCCACCATCTACGAACTTTAATGGACGTTTTGCATAGAGTTTCGCTGCACGTTCAAGAGTTTTCGTAATCTTCGTAGAGATTGTTGGATGCATTGAAAATATTTTACCCTTACCTGTGAGCTTATCTTTTGTTTATTTTACTTAGCAGAAAGCATTGAAAAGCTCAATTTGCTTTCAGTTAAGGCTAAGATGCCACTAGATTGGAGCTGCTTACCACTAATGTGTTTCAATTTCAAAACAAGTGCAGCAAATCAAGAAACGATGTCGTCGTCATCACATGAAACATAGCGCCAAAGGAGAGCCTCGAAAGACGAAAACAGAAAAAGTGATGCATTAAACGTCGGAGAAAATGGTACATACCGTCCTGAAATAAGAATTGTGATACCGAAAATCTGATGATTGTCGTCGATAAATGAAGGGATTAGAAATATATCTCAACTGCCATGCCTCTGCTCAATATGAATTAGTTCTGCTAGTTCATTTTTAAGGAGTATGGGAACCTGATCGTTCAGTCGCGAGCTTTCTGATGCAGATATCTGTGGTGATATGGTTTCAATTCATTTTAACAGGAGGTTTCTGCAATAAAGTGTTGAAATATTATACCTTTGTTTCGAGTGTTTTATTAAGAGCACGCTCACATTTCAATATGACTCATAATTATTATTTGAGCCAACATGTCATGTGGTCTGTAAGGTCGCAACAAATGCATCGTGCTGTACAACAGCCCATTTAACAGACCACTTGACATGTTGGCTCAAGTAATAATCCTTGGGAACGTCTGTAGTTGTTGTAGTACGAAACGAACGCACATCAATAAAAGCGAAAGAACTTTCGAAAAAAATTATCTTCGATTTCAAGCCTTCATATAGAGAAAAGTTCTTGCATAAAAGATCAGGAAGATCTTATAGATGGTATAACTTACAGAAATTGCTTTTTCAACAGTATTCATTCTATCGCACATAACATCTTTGTCAGCTGTTTTGATGTGTCGGTATCATTTCCAACCACTACTAGATAGCGTCAACTAAAGAAAGCGATGTCTAACACTCAGTATTTCAAAACAAACTCTATTTTTACTATGAACTTCTTATTTCGTCAGAGTGATCGATGCTTTCGAAGCCAGTTCTTACTACGAAGAGTGTCGCTATTGATATTTCCGCTACGATAAGTTGATAAATCACTGAGAAATCTCGTAAAGGTGAGGTGTAATGAAGTTATATAGTCGGTGTATTTTCCATAATATTGTTCGCAAAAGCAATATCTTAACGCATAAAATGTCTTATTCCTCCTTTTCCTTATCATAATATGTTCATGTTATGGGCATCGCACATTTATTATACAATCTGCAATCAGCAGCATTCTACAAGTAATCTGCCAACACTGTAGTTCATAATCTTTATACGATACACTTTAAATACTCTTTACAGTGCAGGCCAAATCTCAACAAATGACACAATTTGCAATACAAATTTTCCTGCCTATTAATTTAAAGGACTCGTTATCACAATTTGCTATGCGGATTTCCGTACTTCTTGCATTAAATTCATTTTTTTGACATTCATCTTCACAAAAGTTCTTGCATATTTCATGTGTTATCTTGATGTTACTGCTTGAGGATCTTGTTATTTCTATGAGTGACGAAGAATGCCAGTCAAGACGATCTTTCCGACAGTGTCAGAAGTAGAGAAACTCAAACGTTCTGACCGGAGGAAAGAGTCGGGGAGGAGATTCATCCAGCGCATCGCTTCTTGACACGCAGCATTACTAACCACAGTGTTATCTCATCCATACGTCCACAATACGATAAGGCAAATTCTTCTCCATGGTATTCGAAGTTTGCAACTCACCAGGTGCTTTGTATATCGCAAAATATAAAGATTTATCGGAAATCGTGTGTTGTGTGAAGCACTGAAAGTCCAATTTGATTCTAGAATGTTCGATAATTACTCACTTCCAAGGATAGTCTTAGATATTACAGTACATGGGAATGAGAGACTGTCTGCTTTACACAGATTTCCACATTTTAATCGCAAAACATACTGGAGCATAACGGGCGCTGATCCATTTTGATTTCCGGATGATCACCCTCCGGCACTTTCATACCCCACTGAAGTTAGTAGAGCATTCTTCTCTCTTGTATACCACACGAACATAGGTGTACTTCAGGGGCTACTCTATGAACTACACTAATCATACTTACGGTCGCATGACACTCCTCAATAAGTCTGGGTTTCTAAATTTTGGCTATTTTGAACATTACAGAATGTAAAGGTACTGATTGTAATGACGAATATTACATAGGTTTTTTTTTGTCTGTCGGTATCCATAGTGCGATATGAGCAATGTTTAGTGAACCTGTCGGTCTGATTTACGAAGGTAAGTATATGGAAAATCTCATGGCAGGAGGTGCCGCAAAGAAACATGTCGGAGGAGGACCGCAAAAGAGAACACAATTTGTTGGCACTGAGAGCACAGGTGTGTCTATATCACAGAGTTAGAATCGTTTGAGTCCTAGAAATTCCGGTAGCCTTTTGAGGTCTCGCGTTTATAGACAGGCGGCGTCGCGCCATCGCTTGCGCAGCAGTCAGGTAGGCGGCATCTGCATGTCTGTGCATTCTGTGCAAGCTTGTCTGGGTTTCTGCCTGCTTTCCCACGATACGCGACGCCGGCATTACAGCAACTGAGTGAGATCTAACCTCGCGCGATGAGCATCAGTGAAAAATTGCTATTCCTTCATATTGCCCAAAGAGCTAGCTTAGTGTTCCAATTGTATTGGCTTTAAATTCCAAATTGGGTAATAACCAAAAGGCTGTGGTATGTTGGAGAATGTTCTAGTATCTCTAGTCATCGCATCATTACACCATTGCTCGTAATCTAGTTGAAAATGAGCTACCACAAAATGATGTCTATAGTGGACACATCATGCATTGATCATTGACCAACTATCGCACATTGCAAAGTCGACTCACCGCATTCTTGGAGAAATGGGCTGGACCACGGTACAAAATCCACATTATTGACCTGATAGACTCCATCGGATCGTCATCTTTTCTGCGCTGTAAAGAAGTATTTACGAGAGCAAAAATTTGAAGACCACAACTACCTCAAAGTGACTACTTCTTTGATGATCGCCAGCTTCACTCTTTCTGGGTGGAGCGCATCCAATGTCTGCCCAGCAAGTGGTTGCATATTGTTGCTCAGAATATTGATTATATTGTTGACTAATTTATTTCTTTGAATATATACCAACTGATTAATACAAGTGCAGAAATGAGAAGGTAGTGATGGGACACCCTATAATAGTCTGAAGCTCACGTGGTTTATTCGAGGATAGACTTCATGTTCTTCTTCAATGAGCGAACATCTTCTTACCAGTGTTCTGGGAATACTTATTTATTTATCTGTTATATATATATCGTAATCGGACGATTACGGTTGAAACGATGTGGTTCTATGCCGGCTTTGACCATCTTCGTTGCTTACGCACCAACATCAAGCTATGACGAAGACGAAGTCGAAGCGTTCTATATGGACCTCGAAAAATTCTTCAGAGAAGATCATACGTTCTTCAAGGTCATTGTCGGAGATTTTAACGCAAAAATTGGACCTAGAAGAACGTCTGAAGAACGTCACATAGGGACCCACGGACTAGAATGGAATGAACAGGGTGAGAGGCTATCCGAGTTTATCATGACGACCCAAACCATCCATGGTAACTCGCAATTCCAAAAGCCTCTCTCTCAGCGATGGACGTGGGAGTCTCCCAATGGAGAGTACCATAACGAAATAGATCACATCATAGTAAATCGAAGGTTTTGCCTGACCGACGTCGCTGTTGTTCCCAAGTTCTACACGGGATCAGACCATCGCCTCCTTCGCGCAACGTTCCGATTTTCGAGGAGAGGAGAGAAAGCCGCTAAATTCAAACAACGAAGTCCCAGAACTACCATAAACTGGGATGTATTCAAATCATTAGTCGGCTCTTGGGAAGATACCGTTGTCGACAACATCGACGAAGAATACGATCGACTCGTTGAATATCTTCACGTTAGCGCTAAAAAAGCCGAGAGTCCTAAGGTCACGAAGAGACGCTTGTCTCCGCAGACACTCGAGCTGATACGTCAACGTGGAATCGCACGAGCCGCAGGCAACCGAAACCTTACGTCCGAACTTGCGAAACGATGCAGAGAAGCGATAAAAGAAGACCTTAAAGAGAGAAGAGCAGCAGTTATGGCAGAAGCTGCAGAAGCTGGGAAGAGCATTCGCAAAGATCAGCGAGGCTTCGCCAACTATAAGACCAAGATGATTGCACTCCGATACCCTGACGGGACACTTACAGCTTCCAGAAGGGCTATGGAGAAAATCATCCACCAGTACTACTCGGATCTCTTCGCTAGCCATGTTCTCTTACCGTCATATAAATTGAAAGAAGACGAATATGTCGTTCCACCGGTCCTTCCTTCCGAAATCCGACATGCTATATCGTCGGTGAAAAACAGAACAACACCCGGTCCAGACAGGATTAGACCAGAACACCTGAAGAACCTGCCGCCAGTTCTCATCAACACCCTGGCTCGGCTCTTCACTCGCTACCTGTCAGAATGCAAGGTCCCTATTCAATGGAAAACCAGCAAGACCGTATTGTTGTTCAAAAAGGGAGACCTTCACGATATAGGCAATTATCGCCCAATCTGCTTGCTGTCCGTTGTCTATAAACTCTTTACTCGAGTCATCCTGAACAGGATTGACAGAACACTGGACGAAGGACAGCCATGCGAACAAGCAGGGTTCAGAAAAGGATTTAGCACCATAGACCACATCCACACGATTACAAGACTCATTGGAATTTCGCGAGAGTACAAACAACCCCTCTGTCTCACTTTTATCGATCTGAAGAAAGCCTTTGATTCAGTGGAAACAGAAGCGGTTATAGAGGCTCTGGATAACCAGGGCGTCCCTACTCGGTACATAATGATCATTCGTGAGCTTTATAAAGATTTCACGACCAGAATATCTCCATTCTACAACAATATCACCATTGACGTAAGAAGAGGGGTTCGACAAGGCGATACAATATCGCCAAAACTATTCACTGCCACCCTACAAAACGTCATGCGAACATTAGAATGGGACGAAATAGGAGTGAAAATTGACGGTCGACAATTAAACCATCTTCGCTTTGCTGACGATATCGTTCTCATAACACCAAACATCAGCCAAGCGGAACGAATGTTGACTGATTTCGATAACGCCTGTGGAAAGATCGGTCTTCAACTGAATCTAACGAAAACAATGTTCATGAGGAACGGATGGGTTTCTAATGCCCCATTCACGCTCAACGGAACGACAATTTCCGAATGCTCCAGTTACATCTATCTAGGTCGTGAAAGCAACATGATGAACGACCTAGCCCCAGAGTTGAGCAGGAGGAAACGAGCGGCTTGGGGAACGTTTAAGAGCATCGAAGATGTAGTGAAGAGGACAAAGAACATCCGACTCCGTGCCCACCTTTTCGACTCGACAATTATCCCTGCCCTAACGTATGCAGCAGAAACCTGGTCGCTACGTAAGCAGGATGAAAGATCACTTGCCGTTATCGAACGCGCAGTCGAAAGGTCGATGCTAGGAGTATCTCGTATTTCGCAAATGAGACAAAGGATCCGAACTTCCGACCTACGTCAACGATCGAAAATCAGAGACGCCGTTCTACACGCCAGGATATCGAAAATAAGGTGGGCCGGACACGTGATGCGCTTCAACGACAACCGATGGACGAGAGCCGTTACCGACTGGACTCCTCGGGACGTCAAGCGCTCTAAAGGAAGACCACTGACCCGTTGGTCCGATTTCTTCACGAAAGCGATGGAAGAAAGATATGATGCTCAGCGAATTCCTAGAGCAAGGAGGACCCACTGGGCTACTCTTGCACGCGATAGGGAAAAATGGAAGAGTTGCTGGTACCCGCTCGAGTCACTCGACGATCAACAGGACGACAGGTGATACAGGTGATATATATATATTCATGTATATGTGTATCTGCCATCCGACAATAAAGCAAGCCAGGATTCAACTGGTACCAGGCCATGGATTTAGATGCTTTCACCTCTGACTTGCAATTCTCTATAAGACATAACTCTTCAATTGGAGCCACCTTCGTTTACTGAAATAAGCACGCGTCGTCCTGAGGGTGCTAACTGTGCCTGAGAATAGATATACTATAACGCGCTTTTTTCATCAATATTTTTACTAATAGAAATCAATTGAAAGACTTGTAGCCAAGTGGCTAGTGATGCTCGGCACGGCTCGACATGGGTTTGATAACCTTTCACCCCAACAATTTCTGACAATCAACAACAAAAGCCTTTTAGAACGCCCTAGCTTAGCTATTCTAGAGACTTCAATGAGACGTACTCGACCAATATTCTGCGATGTTCGTAATGACCATGAACTATTAAACCAGGCGAGGAGATGAGACGAATTCTAGAAGCAATTGGGACCCATATAATGGAGGTACGCAGTGCTTTTAGTTGGAAATCGTGATATTGGTCTTCATATAATGAATACATTGCTAGACTTGTTTTTACGTTAATAAAATCACCGCATTTGTATTATTGAAAGATTATAAAGATGGCTATTTCTGTATTGAACGGAGCTACATTTGCTTAACAAACTTGCCATTCAAAATAATTCCAAAAAAAAGAATGTTTTTAGCCTACACGAGGTTGGTGCGCCAAGGCCATACACCGCTGTTTCGGAGGCTTCGGCCTCCTCGTCAGTGACCCCCGCCCCACTCGTTCAGGCTAAAAACATTCTTTTTTTTGGAATTATCATGAATGTTTATTATCAGGTTTTAAAAACAGTCGATCTTATGGAAAACTTGCTATGTTTGTACAGGATGCTTCAGCTTGATGAAGACGGAGCTTCAACTATTCCAGATAATGTTTCGGATATGGATGCAATCGGACTAAGTGGTCGTGGTTCAATTAGCTTCGATGGCCAGCAATCACCTCTGAGTCAAGTACGTAGTCTGTGCCTGCAAGATAATCAAGATCAAGGTTAGGTCTTCCTTCAGTACATTGAGGACTGTTGGCCTACGACGCTAATCCGCCTTCATTGCGCGCGAGGCGGCGAACAGTGCGCAGCGACGCGTGCTTCTCCCTGAAAAGTGGCAGCAAGTGGCACTCGCTACTGTGGAGTACTCGCCTCCGCGTGCGCGTTGTTGCCACTGTGGGCGAATGGTCCTCAATGTTTAGAGCTTCTCGCTTACGTTTGTTTTTTACTTTCTCGTTTTTGTTTATCGGCTCTAAGGTATAATGTTCAGAAATTGGTGACCTCGGTGCAGTGTTAGCAGCCGCTGCTTTGGACAATGATGTAATTTAACGAGTGTTTCCTAGTGGTGATCCTATCGCTGTACGCAAACACAATGCTGGAAGATTGAAAAGAAATTCGGAAAATTCTTAGCACCTATGTCGCTTAAAATAGTCGTTTGTCCTGACTTCTCTTTGATTTGTCACCCTTCTACTTTCATCATCGTTTCTGTCACGGCAGGGTGATGACCACTGGTCGCTGCTTTCTGATAGCTGGTCAACTAAGGTGCTTCTATCAGATGATGAGGGAGCCTCTTTAACAGTTCTTCCTTATCTTCCGTCAGCTGATGTTGCGGAAAGCGGAAGCCAAAGAGGATGCTCGGTTAAACGCTATTCGTTCTTAAGAACAATTTGATAGCACCTTTGGTTTTAGGAAAGAGCGAAGTACTTGAGTCGAGAGCACATGTCTAGCACTGGATCGCTTTGTGGAGCTAATACTGAACCGGAAGATAAGAGCGATACGTAGTCTCTAGATGCGATACCGAGCGATTCTGAAGCTGATGGCGGTCGAGAAAGAGGACGGAATGCATGCTTCTCGATTTGTAATCATTGCTACTAGCGCAGCTTCCCCAAGAAGCATTTATAGATATTGGTCCAGTGCCTCTTTATCGACTCATTAGTGCTCGGTTATAGGTACGAGATGATGTTTACGATGTGCGTCGAATAGGACGTAATGGCAGCAATGAGGAGGTGATGTCGGTAAGTGCATACTTGATTAATACTTGAGCATTAGTGTAGACTTAAACTTCAAACTGATATGTTCAAATGGTACGCAAAAATGCGACCAAAGGCGGGAGTTGAACCCGCGTTTCATCGTTACCATGGGTGCCCCCAATAAAGGAAAAACGCGAGTTGCACTTAATTCTAGGATCGAATTTTTGTGTACCAATCAGCATTCCTACATGTAAATCTTTATCTGTTCCACTGAGCGTGGCAGGGTTACAAGATGATAGTGTGTAAATCTATTTTCTGTGATATAAGTTGCTATTCAGTTGAAGATTTTTTTTCTCCGCTCTAAAAGAAACTCCTGATAAAGCGATTGACTCACATGCTATGAAATTTTTCCCACATGTTCATGTGATTTCCGTGCTTCCAATTATTACGCGTAATAAAAATGAAGGCGCGCGGCGGGTGTGCAACATAATTTGATTTTGAATGCTACAGCGTTGTGAAAGGGTCCTTTCAGGAAAGGCGATGTAGCGCAGTAGCTAGAGAATGATGCTTATGCTTGATTACTAACACTCTTGTAAAAAGTTCTTGTCCAGCGAAAGGAGTCAGTCTTCATTTGTTCCCGGATAACAGAAACGAACCCACTTCCACTCTGTAGTTGATGGATGACTCATCTTCATAGTATTTACTTAGCTCGAGTAATTCTTATGTGGTCGATTGAGTAGCTTGTTCTATGTTATACTTAACGCTAGTGCATTAAATTGTTGCTTGCTTTTCCACAACGATTAAAGTGTATTCTTTCAGAGGCGATAGCGAACGAGCTGCACCATCTCGTTCAGTGACTGCTCCTCAATATTGGTAAAATATATTCCGTTATTCTTAAAAGAGTACTAATGCTTTCAAGGACTGATCTCATGTCACTTGACAACACTTTTCTTTGTAAAAGCATAGTGATATTGTTCATCTCACTGTATCAGGTTGCTCCATTAGTCTTGGCAAGAGCAATAAACACTAAATCTATTAACCGAAGTATTTAATATTGCACGCTTTTGGAATCGTTCAATTTGCGCATGTTCATGCGAACATTTTGGGTAATAACTTGTGTATAGTTGCTTTAACATGGTGCTGTCTTGGGAACAAATCCGCTTGGTACTCATGGACGAATGGCGCGTGGCGTAAAATATTAGTGAAGCGACGTACAATTAATGAAGCATGGGGCGATGATACTGTTACAGAAAGAATGGCTAGAAAAAGGTTCCCGGTGCTCAGGGCTGGGGAGAACATTCTAGAAAATCAGTAACGCTCAAGCCCTCCACAGAGAGCTCCGTTAATCGTGCGTCCCGCTTTTTCATTACATTTTATTCTACGCGCCATCCTTTCATGAGTTACAATCGAATTTCTTCTCACATCGGCTCTATCTTAAAGCAAGGAAAAGCAAGTTGTGCACTAATTTGTTGGCGACCAAAGTCATGAACTTCTGATTCTCTTTATTAAGTTTAGTGTTTATTGCTCTAGTGCTAAAACTTATGGAACGACCTATTGATAACCTCGTTTTTCTATAATCGCTATGTTATTAAATAACAATTGGCAATAATTAAACACAGAAACATTAGTGTTATAATTAATCTGGACCTTCTGAATAAAGCATTGCGTGCATCATTTCCCCATTACATTCACCAGCTGTTGGAGTCTTAAGTGACGGCCAGTATTATACTCCATCTTCTCCTTCAAATGGTGGCCGACGAAAATTAGCCCTGCTCTAACAAGGGCTGCACAAGATGGGCAATAAAGTGAGGAAAGGTCACTCGAATATTATAAAAAACGGCTCGCCTTTGTTGGTTTTATTAGCTTCTTTATGGGAAAATGTGATTGTACTCTCAATTTAGGAATGACGCCTTCATCATTTCTTCAGATTCCACATTCTTCAACAATTTCTGACATCCTCATTGAGTGGAATTCAGGAGAACCATCGTAATCATTTCCAACTAAAAGAAGATACAGGATCTCTAGATCCAAAGCTTTATCACTTTATCTGGTCAGTATCACTGTGTGCTTTCACTATATGGGTACCAATTATTCTAGAATTCTACACATTTCCTCGCTTGTTTGAAGAGTTCAAGATTATAACGAACATCGCAGAATATTGGTCGTGCACGTCTCCTTAGAGTCTATAGAGTAGCTAAGCTAGGGCGTTCCGAAAGGCATTTGTTGTTGACTGTTAGAAAACGTTGGGGTGAAAGGTTATCAAACCCACGTCGCCGCCCGATCACACTAGCCACTTGGCTACAAGTCTTTCGATTGGTTTCTATTAGTTAAAATAATTGATGAACGAAGCGCGTTATCGTATATCTATTCTCTACCACAGTTAACACCGTCAGGACGGTGCGTACTTATTTCAGTATACGAAGGTCGATCCAGTTGAAGAGTTATGTCGTATAGAGAATTGCCCGTCAGAGGTGAAAGCATCTAAATTCATGACCTGGTATCAGTTGAATCCTGAGCTTGCTTTATTGTCGGGTGGCAATTGACCAGGTCTGATTTTTATTCAGAGCAATAACCTTAGGCTATAGTTTGAAATGGGCCACATCAAAACTAAAACGTAAACACTGTAATTTTGCTTGTTCAAAATAAACAACTTGATCAAAATGACATGTCAAGGATAGTTGGCAGAAATACGTTATTTATTCGCTTTTTTAGCAGTGGGATGATGTCGTAACAATACATCTCAAAATTTATTAATCAAGGAGACCGAATCATCGCTGATAGAATTGATGCCATACATGGCAGAGTGATATCAAAACAGCCGCCTTGGTTGCGCAATGTTTAGCACGCGCTCCCCACCACCCAAAGGATGAGACGTCAACTCAGTTCTCGCTCAGATTTAAAGTTTTGCATAGCGCTCATCAATATTGCATTTTGGGAGTTCTTTTACGAGCTGCAATCGCCATCCAATTTAACTCCATCCAGTTTAGAACTGGGAGAGAGGGTGTCGTGAAAATGAGGCTCACCCTTCGTGTTCTTTCCAACATGGTTTCTCTTTGCATAAATCCGATATGCTTCAAGATATCGGATACATCGGTTGGATTCCATATAACAATTTTCTATTCTCAACCCTTTCGGTGCCATGAACACAACTCTCTGCATCTCTAGCCCCCCACGTGTTGCGCTTAACAATGACGTCTAAACAATGGAGAATGTTGCGTCTAACAATGGCACACTAGTGTTAGACGCCACTGTCAGACGCAACACGCTAGGGGTGAGGCGCTATTGTTAAACATAAAAAGCTGGGCGTCAAAGACGCAGAGTGTTGGGATCCTAGTTCCGAAGAGGTAACCTCAATGTATTACCCCCCACACTATTAGTATTTAAGTATTTCCGTATTGAATGAAAAGACAAAAAATTGGAAATCTAACCGAAAAATTAGTACCTAAGAAATCAAAAATTCATAGATGGAAAATGATTGACATGCAGTTTTCCGTTGGAGATAGAATGCACTACCTGCTTCCTGTGGTGCCTCCAGACTGCTTAAAATCTAAACTTTTTGATGTCCGCCTGCATCTTTTTGATGCGTTGTCAGGAGTACGATCCGATATTGCAGAGTCGATTAAGACAAATTAGGTGAAATTCTTTGTTCACAATCTTTGATGAGGTTCTTCCTTGACTATGAAGACGTTCTTTCATTAAACAGCTACATATATATATGTATGCACATATACATATGTACATATATATACGTGTACATATGTATATGTAGATATGCACATATACTTACGTGTATATACGTGTAGGTGCGCATGTATGTACGTATGTATATGCACATATATGCATGCACACATGTATATATTTTTCGTCACACGCATATATATACATGTACATATACATGCACATGTATATGCATATACAGATGTATGTACATGTATGTATATGTATATGTATATATATATATATATATAAATATATATATACAAATGCATGTATATAATGCACATGTATTCATATATACATATTCACACACATATGTACGTGTATATACACATATATATGCATATATATTTATATACATCGATGAATAAGTAGCTATTTCCAGATTAGTGGTTAATACATGATTGTTCATTGAAGAAAGGATTAAAGTCTTTTCTTGAATCAGCTAGGTGAGCATCGGATTAGTAAAAGGTTGGTCTCATAATTACTTTCGCATTTCGATTCTTATATTAATTAATTGATATATGTTCAAAGAAATAAATCAATCTACAACATAGTCATTACCATGATCAACGATATGTAGCAAATTGCTGGGGAGACATTAGATGCGCTAATCCCACAAGAATGAGGCTGGCGATCATCAAAGAACTCGATGAGAGCAATTCGACCTAGTTGTAGTCATCGAATTTTTTCTATCGCAGATGGTATTTCAAGGCTCGGAAAAGATGACGATTCGATGGAGTCATATCAGGTCAATAATTTGGATGTTGCACCGCGGTCCAGCCAATTTCTCCAAAAATGCGGCGAGTCGACTTAGCGATGTGCGATAGATGGTCAATGATTAGTGCATGATGTGTCCATTAGAGACAACATTTTGTGGTAGCTCATTTTCAATTAGATCACGAGCGGTCGTGCAATGGTGCGATGACTAGAGCTACTAGAACATTCTCCAACATACCACAGCCCTTTGGTAATAACAAAATTTGGAATTTGAAGCCAATACAATCGGAACACTAAGCTAGCTCTTTGTGGAATATGAAGATATAGCCCTTTTTTTACTGATGCTCATCGCGCGAGGTGAGA
Source organism: Parelaphostrongylus tenuis (assembly GCA_019055375.1). Taxonomy (NCBI): domain Eukaryota; kingdom Metazoa; phylum Nematoda; class Chromadorea; order Rhabditida; family Metastrongylidae; genus Parelaphostrongylus; species Parelaphostrongylus tenuis. Next base: position 23,252 of record JAHQIW010001632.1, read on the forward strand.
TCTCACTCAGCTGCTGTAATAGCGGCGTCGCGTATCGTGGGAAAGTAAGCAGAAACCCAGACAAGCATGCACACAATGCTCAGAGATGCAGATGCCGCTGCCTGACTGCTGCGCAAACGTTGGCGCGACGCCGCCTGTCTATAAACGCCAGACCTTAAAGGGCTACCGGAATTTTTAGGACTCAAACGATTCTAACTCTGTGATATAAACACACCTGTGGTTTCAGTGTCAACACATTGTGTTCTCTTTTGCGGTCCTCCTCCAACATGTTTCTTTGCGGCACCTCTTGCCACGAGATTTTCCATATACTCACCTTCGTAAATCAGACCGACAGGTTCACTTAACGTTACTCATATCGCACTATGGATACCGACAGACAAAAAGAAACCTATGTAATATTCGTCATTACAATCAGTACCTTTAGATTCTGTAATGTTCAAAAAAGCCAAAATTTAGAAACCCAGATTTATTGAGGGGTGTCATGCGAGCGTAAGTATGATTAGTGTAGTTCATAAAGTAGCCCCTGAGGTACACCTATGTTCGTGTGGTATGTTAGAGAGAAGAATGCTCTACTAACTTCAGTGGGTTATAGAAGTGCTGGAGGGTGATCATCCGGAAATCAAAATGGATCAGCGCCCGTTATGCTCCAGTATGTTTTGCAATTAAAATGTGGAAATCTGTGTAAGGCAGACAGTCTCTCATTCCCATGTAATGTAATATCTAGGACTATCCTTGGAAGTGAGTAATTATCGAACATTCTGAAATCAAATTTAACCTTCAGTGTTTCACACAACGCACGATTTCCGATAAATCTTTATAAATCTGCGATATACAAAGCACCTGGTGAGTTACGAGCTTCGAATACCAGGGAGAAGAATTTGCCCTATCGTAATGTGGACATATGGATGAAATAACACTGTGGTTAGTAATGCTGCGTGTCAAGAAGCGATGCGCTGGATCAATCTCCTCCCTGAGTCTCTACTCCGGTCAGAACGCTTGAGTTTCTCTAGTTCCAAGACTGTCGGAAAGATCGTCTTGACCGGCATTCTTCGTCACTCATAGAAACAACAAAATCCTCAAGCAATAACATTAAAATAACATGTGAAATATGCGAAAACTTTTGTGAAGATGAATGTCAAAAAATGAATTCAATGCAAGAAGTACGGAAATTCGCATAGCAAATTGTGATCATGAGTCGTTCAAATTAAATAGGCAGGAAAATTTGTATTGCAAATTGTGTCATTTGTTGAGATTTGGCCTGCACTGTAATGAGTATTTAAAGTATATTGTATAAAGATTATGAAATATAGTGTTGGCAGATTACTTGTAGAGTGCTGCCGATTGCAGATTGTATAATAAATGTGCGATACCCAAAACATGAACATGTTATGAGAAGAAAAAAGAGGAATAAGACATTCTATGCGTTAACATATTGCTTTTGCGCACAATATTATGGATAATACACCGACTATATAACTTTATTACAGCTCACCTTTACGAGATTTCTCAGTGATTTATCAACTTATCGTAGCGGAAATATCAACGGCGACACTCTTCGTAGTAAGAGCTGGCTTCGAAAGCATCGATCACTCTGACGAAATAAGAAGTTCATAGTAAAAATAGAGTTTGTTTTCAAATACTGAGTGTTAGACATCGCTTTTTTCAGTTGACGCTCTTTAGTAGTGGTTGGAAATGATACCGACAGATCAAAACAGCTGACGAAGATGTTATGTGCGATAGATAAATACTGTTGAGAAAGCAATTTCTGTAAGTTATACCATCTATAACATCTTCCTGATCTCTTATGAAGGAACTTTTCTCTATATGACGGCTTGAGGTTGAAAGTAATTTTTTTTTCGAAAGTTCTTTCGCTTTTATTGATGTGCGTTCGTTTCGTACTACAACAACTACAGGCGTTCCCATGGATTATTACTTGAGCCAACATGTCAAGTGGTCTGGTAAATGGGCTATTGTACAGCACGATACATCTGTTGCGACCTTACAGACCACATGACATGTTGGCTCAAATAATAATTATGAAATAATAATTATGAGCTGTATAGAAATGTGAGCGTGGTCTTAATAAAACACTCGAAACAAAGGTATAATATTTCAACACTTTATTGCAGAAATCTCCTGTTAAAATAATTGAGACCATATCCCCACAGATATCTGCATCAGAAAGCTCGCGACTAAATGACCAGGTTCCCATACTCCTCAAAAATGAACTAGCAGAACTAATTCATATTGAGCAGAGGTATGGCAGTTGAGATATATTTCTAATCCATTCGTTTATCGACGACAATCACCAGATTTTCGGTATCACAATTCTTATTTCAGGACGGTATGTACCATTTTCTCCGACGTTTAATGCATCACTTTTTCTGTTTTCGTCTTTCGAGGCTCTCCTTTGGCGCTATGTTTCATGTGATGACGACGACATCGTTTCTTGATTTGCCGCACTTGTTTTGAAAACGAAACACATTAGTGGTAAACAGCTCCAATCTAGTGGTATCTTAGCCGTAACTGAAAGCAAATTGAGCATTTCAATGCTTTGTGCATAGTGAAATAAACAAAAGATAAGCTCACAGGTAAGGGTAAAACATTTTTAATGCATCCAACAATCTCTACGAAGAATACGAAAACTCTTGAACGTACAGCGAAACTCTATGCAAAACGTCCAAAAAAGTTCGTAGATGGTGGATGCGAATAAACGAATCAAATGCAATTAGTGCTGACATCCATGTAGTACATGGGAAGACTGATCATGTAAAGAGTTTTTGGAACTATGCGAGAATATGTTGACAAGAGAGCAGTCTGCAACAGGTTGACTTTCGCGGACCCAAACTGGGCGTGTCTGGCTTGCAAAAGCTCTCGTCGCCAGTGCGAAAACGCTTTCACCACCGCCCTCCCTCCTCAGCGGTTCTAACATGAGAGCGATAATAATTGCCTGCTTCAGTCTTTTCTGTCACTCGCCACCCGTTTATCGGAGAAGAGGTTTGCTTGTTTGATCCCAACCATAACACTTCATGTTTGTGTTGGAAGGAACCGAGAGGGGGTATGCTCCCAATGAAGATAGTCTGGTCAGTCTCCTTCCTGTCGCCCACAACTTCGTCACTTGATTGCTTAATGCTCACCCTATGGCATCCATATTGATATCTCGTCTGACATGCCACGCAATCGTCGACTGGTCAGGGTGCGCTCTAATGACACTTTGGTAGTTCCCTAATAATATTTGGATTTTTATCCTCAGTAAAAGAGTTTGATTCTTAGCAGGTAATTAAAAATGATAGAGAAGACTTCAATGAGGCTATCGGTAATAAGGTCAACATCGATGGATCCTCTAAAATCAGGCCGTTCCTAAAGGGAAAACCAGACGCTTATGAGTAGTCATAATTCGAGCTGTTATCGAACATTCCTATATTGTCGTTTATATTTTATTCATGCTTCAGTCATATCTACACATATTTCCAGTAGCGAATGCAAACCATCATTCTTAGCTATAAACGATTAGATCTCAAACATTCAAATGTAGACCGTTTGACATTTCTCAAACAAACATTACGACTCAGATCTGTAAGTTTAGATAGGTTTAATTCCATGAAATAGCCTAAACTCACCATAAGTTCACTTTGAATTATCTATAATCATTGTGGAGTACTGTGCAAAAAACGTTTGCGTCAGCCGGGATTCGAACCCAGAGATTCAACTCTTTCCGTGCTGTGCAAGAACGAGCGTCGGTAGTGCAATGGTTAGCATACGCTCCCGGAAAGAGTGAGATCTGGATTCGAATCCCAGATGACGCAAACGTTTTTTTACACAGTACTCCACATAATGGGTATAAGTACAACATCATACCACTGCAAGTGGCAGTCAAAATAGGAAGAATTTAGTATAATCATTGTTTGGAAAAAAGAAACCAGCTACTCGATGATGAAAATTTGAATTGAATTTCTATTACATTGCTCAAGAATAAGCAATGCATGTTTTAAGACTTGCGCATTGCTTGATGTTATTGCTTATTTTATAGGATTGTAGGCATCTAGAAGTTGTTGGCAATATAAGGCACAATTTTGCAAGAGTAATGTGAGGATTTGGTGTCGGTCTCGGCGCGAGCAGTCACTCTGCAGAAACTACTGTTTTCAGAAGTTGTATGAAAAACTAAACTTTGACAGAAATTTGAAGGTAAAGCTATTCAACATTAATGATGTTAAAATTTGCTTGCACATTCCCTCAAAGAATGTTTTGAAGGTTTCTGGAAAGATTCGAGAACATTAGTTGGGCAAATCGAGCACTTTAGTTGAATAGATCGAACAAACTGTCATGGACCGCCACGAGCGGGAAGTGCACCTCGGATACCTAGAAGGTGACACTCTTTTAAGGTCCACATCGAGCCGTGTTTTTGAAAGGTCCTCAAGACTACGTTGTGTCGAATGTTAGGAAATGTTGACTAGGAAAGCAAGTGCCTAAAATGCTAAAAGCCATGTCACAAACAAAAGTACGTGCGAGATATAGCTTATGTGATGTATATTTGCTCATAAATGCTTCAATTTCTGGCCGTAAGAGGTAAGCCTTCGACGAATTATTCGTAATGGAAAGGGTTGGGGTTTCAAATTTTTTTTCGCGTTCTTTTCCGCATGTTGCGCATAGTGTGTATAAAGTAATAAGATGTAATGAAAGGGTGTTTTCAAGAAATGCCCGCGTAACTTAGCTAGAGATTTGAGCTTTCGAATGATTACTAAAATTCTGCGTAGTGGTAGCACACGTTCCCAGCAATGGTAAAACGTGAATTCAACTCTCATTTAAGGCGTGGTTTTTGCCTGCCACTCAATTTTCTCAGGTATACCAATGCACTTATGATAAACCTTTGAGCACAGAGAAAAATCGTTTCTTCATCCCTCGTCTAACGGAATTGTAACGGCAAAGCATTATCTTCTATCGGCTCGCAGGACATGCTGAGGTTTGTCCAGACACAAAGTTCAGTACTAGGGTGTGTTTTTCTCAAGCTATTGGACGACTACGAAAATATTAACTGAAGTAAATGTTATACACCAGCCGATGGATTATGCTCTTTTGGGCAACGATGTGATTATTCAGTTGAAACATGAAAATTTTCTAAAAATATTGGCTCTATTTTGCCTGAATACTCCTCATAGAAGTCTCCTCTGTTATGTTCCATCATTGTATCACGATAATGTCTCGTTAACATGAAACTCAGATTTTACTACTGAGGGTGGAGGTAGAGGGTGTGAGACGCGCGCCAATGCAAATTCTTCTGGACTCCGCGGAAATCGACGTCTCATATGTGATGCCCGCTGAATTTAAATGCTTAACAACGCCCTCGCTTTCACAGTAGAGTTTCCGTGAGGTTTTTGTGGACGATAAGCTTATTTTTCTAGTTTTTTTTTTCATCGTTGAGTTTTGGTCTCGCCGTATTCGCTAACGTAAAGTTTGAAGACTCCGTGACGTGTTTGTCCATGTTGAAGACATGTCCAAGTGCGATTGATCCGCGCGTTCGTAATCGATCGAAAGCTTTCATTTATGTTGTGGTACTCGCTGCCATCATATAGATCTTGATTCCCATAACTCACATCTTTCTTTCAAACCCCGTCGTTCAACACTGACCACAAGCAGAGTCATCGATTGTGTTCACGAGCGTCTTATATAGTTGTTTTTTTTTTTCCATTTTTTTTTCTTACCACGTTCTTCCTCTCTAAATCATTAGTTGATTTTTGGTATTTCAAAAAGGAAAACGCACTTGCCATCTTTCACTCAATAATCCAGTAATTTCCAGCACCTGTGGTGACTGCCACTACATTACGCTATGATTTTTTCAGATCATTGAAAATTAACCACTATAATTATACTCTCACAGTATTTCTCGTGACAAATTGATGACATTATGTGACAGTTATCGTTTCGTTTTTTTTAGTACATTTTCTCATAACTTTTTCTGAATTACTTCCATGTAAAGTCTATAATACTTTGCTTGCTTGTATGAATGTGTTTTGGAACTTTGAAAGTTTGTTTCTCGACAAATTTTTCGCTCTTATTTCTACATTATTACAGGCACCAACTCTTCATCCCACTAATCTCCCTCATTAAAACCAGCTAGTTGCAACGCCACTGAACACTTACCCGAAAGGCAATTATGATGTTTTTTTTGCTGGCAAGACGTCTTACTGACTTTTTTGCTTTTTTCTATTGTTTTTCATGTATTCAAGTTTCTACTTCCACTATCATTTAGAACAGCTTTCGTGGTTATTTTGATATATAACACTTATACAATGAAAATGTGCTTTAAGATGGAATTGTCCCAAGAGCAAAAACGATTGCTGATGCTGCACGCGTATCGTTAGGATTCATTTGCTGTTTTGGCACACAGTGCGCTACACGTGTAGCATCGACAATCGCTTTTGCTTTCAGGACAATTACATCTTGAAAGAAATGTATAAGTGTTGTGTCTACAGAAACTGCTCTAAATGATAGTATGGGCAAAAACTTGAATGCACGGAAAGTAGGCAACGAGTATGGAAAATTTGGTGCCAACCCAAAAAGACAACTCTAACCAGCATCGACCCTGTGCTTTGTGAGGCACAGATTGATTTAAGGAACAAAATTTCTTTCTTGACATATCGATTTTATACCATTTGTTTACACTAGACATACCCATATTCATGTATGCTATGACTTGGTGGGTTCCCCTTAGGGGTCACTTTACTTTTACACTTTGTTGATCCGTTTTCAGTTAGTTTTTTTATTGTGCGCATTCCAGTAGCTTAAACATTCAATTCGTTTTTCGTCTTCTTCTTGAACGTCGTAGAATATTGGTTGAGCTAGTCTCCCTGCAATCTCAAGTATGGTCTGGCTGTGACGTTCCATAGGACGTCGCCGTCCGAATCCCCATCAAAAGCTTGACGACGTTGCTCGACAAGATCAAACAGATGGGTGGAAGACACTATCCATTTGATGCGCTCAGTGGCACCGAAACTGAACTGTTCCAAGGGACCTAAGATACTAAAAAATTGCTTGCATTGGTGTTCTTGTTCGTTAGCACTAGTTCCAGAAGCTAACATTGTTTCTCTAAACCAACTCACAACTCTCGAGGACATTTGTTTTTCGGGTAATGTATGGGCTGGATGTCTGGTGGTTGTAGGTTTGATACGGAATATCGCGATCGATCGCGCCGGGCGACCTCGACTGACCGATCGATGGTGCCGAGGCGATCTCGACCCACCGATCGATCGCACCGAGGCGACCTCGACATACCGATCGATCGCGCCGAGGCGACCCCGATTGACAGATTGATCGCGCCGAGGCGACCTCGACTGACCCATCGATCGCGCCGGGCGACCTCGACTAACCCATCGATCGCGCCGGGCGACCTCGACCGACCGATCGATGGTGCCGAGGCGACCCTGACTGACCGATTGATCGCGCCGAGGCGACCCCGACTAACCCATCGATCGCGCCGGGCGACCTCGACCGACCGATCGATGGTGCCGAGGCGACCTCGACATACCGATCGATCGCGCCGAGGCGACCCTGACTGACCGATTGATCGCGCCGAGGCGAACCCCGACTAACCCATCGATCGCGCCGGGCGACCTCGACCGACCGATCGATGGCGCCGAGGCGACCTCGACATACCGATCCATCGCGCCGAGGCGACCTCGACATACCGATCGATCGCGCCGAGGCGACCCCGATTGACAGATTGATCGCGCCGAGGCGACCTCGACTGACCCATCGATCGCGCCGAGGCGACCCCGCTTGACCGATTGATCGCGCCGAGGCGACCTCGACATACCGATCCATCGCGCCGAGGCGACCTCGACATACCGATCGATCGCGCCGAGGCGACCCCGATTGACAGATTGATCGCGCCGAGGCGACCTCGACTGACCCATCGATCGCGCCGAGGCGACCCCGACTGACCGATTGATCGCGCCGAGGCGACCCATATGTTAAGTACAAATTCTGTTGTTTAATATGATTTCTTAAAAGATTTCTTCTTCTCTTTGCAAGAAGCTTCAGATCAAACGGATGACTTCGATACTATAAGATTTCCCGTGCACGGCCCAATACTTTTCGCGCTTCCAACAAGGTATTAGAAACACGTGACCAGTGCAGAAGAAGATTTTGTTTTGACAGCTACGACGCTATAGAAGGTCTCTTTAAAAAATAGATACGTAGTGTGGTAGCTAGTGACCTAAGATTTCGAATGATGCCAACACTCTTGCGCCGTCTAACAGTCTAACAGAGAAGGACCAGGCAACCCAATACAAGATGCCAGGGCTAATCAGTGGCAGAGCAACTTTTCGTCTCCGGAATCATAATTTCTTCTGATATCATTTGCATGGGGATATTCTATAAACTGCTAACTAGTGAATTATCAATTTAATGCTCTATACATTCATGTGATCGTCATCAATATCGGTTGTCATGCACTTGATACCTGATACATTAGTTTCAATAATATGTGTGTGGAACTGAGTTTATCGTTGGATTTCTGTATTCTGACTTTGTAATTGATATCTCTGTTCGCCTTTGACTTCGTTTACTTGGAGTATCTAAGCCTTTGTATCTCAAACACCTCCCTGTCATTTTGTTTCTCAAAGTTGGCCGTATCTGTCCAGTGCTCATTTTTTTGTGAGAACGACACTACGTTTTGAAAAAAATGTTATTGTTTCACTGTAAAGTTTAGCTGATCGAATAGCGATTTGTCTTGCGAACATACAAATATGCTGCCAGTTGCGGAGAATTCCAAGAAGCTCGAAGAAAAGGTGCATGATGAGATGAGCGAGCAGGAACTTTCGAAGAAGAAGCGCAATAAGAAAGAGGTGAATTATCTTAGACGCTGTTTGTTGTCTGATGTATAAATTAAACGTACTTCTATTTACTGTAGAAATCAATGGAATCAGCGGACGAGGAATATCAAAGTTGTGGAAGAAATGTTCTTGTTGAAAGCGCAGGACATGGCATAATGACAAGTGGTACGTTAACATGCTACAATACCACTCTACAATTTGTTGAAGTTATCCATTCAGAAAGTTTAAGCAACCGTTAAGTGGATCGAAAAGTATAAGTTTTCATCACTGATTACAGAACTCGTTTTTATCATGTTACTTAATAGGACAGTTATTCTAGTTCTTTCTAGGAATCAAACATGACGGGCTTTTTCAACAGCACACCATAAGTCGCTATTCACAGAGAACGATATAAAATATGAACAAAGGCGCATACAGCCGCCACGAAAAGCTAAAAAACGAAGGACATCATCTGAACAGTCTTCAACAACAAAATCATCGGCAAATGCGTCGAAGGACAAAAGAACTAAGACGTCAGGAAGGATTATGGTCATGGAGACCAGTATCAAAGAGGCGTTTGAAATGGCATTGGTAGACGATGCGAGAGCTGAACAGGTGAGGGACCAAACAATTTTCGAAGAAAACTCATTCAATACTGGACCAAAAGGAACTATGAAGGAAACAGCAGAAAAGAATGCTGTGGATGTGACTTTTAACGATAATTTCGTCACGAATTTGAAAGAAAGTGAGGATACTAAGACTTCTGTGGTCGCGATAGAGAGCAATATCAAAAACGCCTTTGAAATGGCATTGTTAGACGATGCGAGAGCTGAACAGGTGAGAGACCAAGCAATTTTCGAAGAAAACTCATTCAATCTTGGACCAAAAGGAACTATGAAGGAAACAGCAGAAAAGAATGCTGTGGATGTGACTTTTAACGATAATTTCGTCACGAATTTGAAAGAAAGTGAGGATACTAAGGCATCTGTGGTCGAGACAGAGAGCAATATCAAGAAGACCTCTGAAATGGCATTGGTAGACGATGCGAGAGCTGAACAGGTGAGAGACCAAGCAATTTTCGAAGAAAACTCATTCAATCTTGGACCAAAAGGAACTATGAAGGAAACACCAGAAAAGAATGCTGTGGATGTGACTTTTAACGATAATTTCGTCACGAACGTTTTGAAAGAAAGTGAGGATACTAAGACTTCTGTGGTCGCGATAGAGAGCAATATCAAAAACGCCTTTGAAATGGCATTGTTAGACGATGCGAGAGCTGAACAGGTGAGAGACCAAGCAATTTTCGAAGAAAACTCATTCAATCTTGGACCAAAAGGAACTATGAAGGAAACAGCAGAAAAGAATGCTGTGGATGTGACTTTTAACGATAATTTCGTCACGAATTTGAAAGAAAGTGAGGATACTAAGGCATCTGTGGTCGAGACAGAGAGCAATATCAAGAAGACCTCTGAAATGGCATTGGTAGACGATGTGGAAGCTGAACAGGTGAGAGACCAAGCAATTTTCGAAGAAAACTCATTCAATCTTGGACCAAAAGGAACTATGATGAAGGAAACAGCAGAAAAGAATGCTGTGGATGTGACTTTTAACGATAATTTCGTCACGAATTTGAATGAAAGTGAGGATACTAAGGCATCTGTGGTCGAGACAGAGAGCAATATCAAGAAGACCTCTGAAATGGCATTGGTAGACGATGTGGAAGCTGAACAGGTGAGAGACCAATGTTTACGTTTCGCCATGAAATCTTAATGGAATTCACTTTTCAAGGGACACCCTCCTATTGAGCAATGAAGATGGAAGTCCAGAAATTAATTGTTCATTTCCTTACCTCTGTAGCTTTCATTCTTACTATTTGTTCGCATTTATTACTTCTATTCACATGATTAATATCTTTTCTCTGATTTGTTAGATGTTATTACATGAGAATTGACCTTGAATGAGGCTAAACTGAGACTTTTGAAATTCTATAATGCCACCTTTTGTCCACGTGAGGCCTACTTTTTTCACAGTGCATTAGTTAGTGTATTCCTTTTTTAGCTTATCATATTCTGTTTGTAACAATTGCTTAGTTGCTGGTTGAAATGAAGGACTTTCTGAGCCGTGCTTAAAGAACAGTTTTTTATGCTTTAATCTGTCTTAGTAGAGACTAAAAGCCAAATGTCGTTGAAGAAATATAAACGTGATCTATCAAACTATTTGCTTGAGTTCCTACACATAAGTGAATAGTATTCTGCCCATGAAGGGTAGTTAAGGTCTCGGCATTGCACTGGCTCGACTAATGTATAGCTTTCCTGAAACACTGTTGAGAAAACGATTTATTCATTTCCTCAGAAATTAACTCACATGTCGCCAAATGGTTTGTATAAAAACCATAAAAAATTTGGGATAGATCATTAGCAAGATTCCGTGGCTGTGTAGGACACTAGTCAGAGATTTAAGCCATCGAATGATTTTGTAAACGAATATGAAGAGTTCTTGTCAAGTAAAAGGGGTCGTTTCTTCTTTTTTCCTTCTAGATGAAAAGAATCAAATATTCCATACAAAGAGGTGGTGTACAATATTTTGAAGGTTACACGTGAGAAATCATATCACTATAGAGCAGATTAGGAATCCCGGTCGGATTGATGATATACAAATTTACCGTGCACCCCACCACCAGCACTACAACGCACATTAGTATCCACAACCATGGCAATGGAGATGGGATGTTTTTCTGGGGCATTCGTTTATCAGTTACAGTTTATTCATTTTCGGCATCACAACTGAAATTTCAAGATAATCTTTGTCATTTTCGTTGGCACTTAGTGCATCACTTTCTCTGCTTTGGTCTTTCGACGTTGTCCTTTGCCGCGATGTTTCATGTGACGACGACGACTTCCACGAAATGGATTTGTGCTAATCAACTCCAGATAAGCTGACAGATAAGGGTGAAATTAAGGTTCAGTTCTAGCCATAGATTTCAAGTTTTGCATGGCACTCAGCATACTTAGACAGCAGGTAGATAATCAGAAATATTGTTTCAACAATGGCCATTTTTTGACGGATTCCGTCTTTTTAGGTGTGCTAGAGCCTGTAAAAAGGGATGGTAATTTTGCGGTGTATTGGTTAGAGGCGCCCTGCAGCACACATTTGCTTCTTGATTCGATCTCGCGTCTCAGGCTCACCAAGCCTTCCATCCTCCAGGTTTGGTAGCATGAATAGCGGACTTATTTCTAGGATAGCAGCACTGATTTAAACATCGTTAGGCTGTCTCGATTTAATATAAACACCAAATATGCCTTTTATCAGTTCTAGCGATGCCTAGTAAAGTCTGCTGCATGACACACCCCTCAGATATTGTACAAAGCCAAGAGATACATCTTCTTTATCTTTTAACAAAAAAACGAAACACAGAATAGCTAAAGAGAATAAGGAATGTGCCCGCGTCGGATTGAACATAAGTGCAGGTATGGAGCAATACCACGCGTGATAAAAATCCAATTCTCCCTGGGATTCATCCACGATATTTTGCCATTTTTTCAAATGAAGCGAGAGTTTAGCGCATTTTGCTGGACAATCCTGTTCCAGTATAAGCTTCTAGTTCAAAAACTTTTTCATCATATCTCAGTGTCCCATACGTGCCTAGTGAAATATTCTGTTTCACTTTGAGCTTTCTTTGCTTTCATGAACAAACGGTGTTTTATCCGTTCCACAAATATATGTGTTTATGCATTATTTACATTAGTTCGGGAGGCATACCCGAAATCACGCATTCACCTCTACAGCTAAAACAAATTATGCAGACTTTAGTATCATTTCGCTTGACCGCTTTTAGCGGTGGTATGATGTTTAGATATACCTTGTGGTGTAGAGTGATGTGCAATACCTTTGCGTCCAGCTGGACTCTGACTGATACTCCACTCTATCCGGGACGCGTGCCCTAATCCGTTGCCCTTCTGACGCCCACTTCGCACACCACTCTTTCCACGCTAAGCGCTACGTATCTATCTGTCAGCCGCCAACTGTCAACGGCCTGGTTCGGGTGTGTCTGTATCGGCATTGGACCCAATGATGCTGGTATGGACAAAGAGAACTGGTATCGAAAGCATCAATCGCTTTAACGAGATGAGAAGTTCATAGCAAAAGGAAAGTTTGTTTTTGAAATACTGAGCGTAAGACATCCCTTTTTCTAAAATGACGCTCACTAGCAGTGGTTGGAAATGATACCGACAGATCAAAACAGTTGACGAAGATGTTATCTGCGATCAAATAAATCATTGTGAGAAAGCAACTTCTGTAAGTCATACCATCTATAACATCCTACTTAACTCTTATACAAGAGCTTTTCTCTTCATAAAAGGCTTGATATCAAAGTTAGTTTCATTCAAATCTCTTTTCGCTTTTATTGGCGGGCATACCTTTCATACTACAGCATCTCCAAACGTCCCCATATTGGCCAATATTTCAACACTTTTTTGTGAGAACCTGCTGTTGAGATAACCTGAGACCACATCCCCACAGATTTTTTTGGTGCATCAGAAAGCTTACGGTTGAATGATCACGCTCCCATACTCTTTAGAAATGACCTAGCAGAACTGATTCGTATTGAGCAGAAGCATGGCAGTTCAAATATATTTCTAATCCATTCGTTTATCGACGATAATCATAGGATTTTCGGCATTCAGAATTCTCAGTTCAAGACAGTCTGCGCCATTTTCTCCAAAGTTGAATGTGCTACTTTCTCTGTTTTCGTCTTTCGACGTTGTCTTTTGACGCGATGTTTCATGTGATGACGACGACTTCGTTTCTTCACTTGCTGCACTTGTACTGAAAACGAAACATATTAGTGGTAAGCAGCTCAAATCTAGTGGCGTATTAACCTTTCACTGGGAGTATACTGAGCCTTTTCAATGTTTTCTGAAATGTAAAATACACAAATGATAAGCTGACAGGTAAGAGTAAAATCAGAGTTCAGTTCGCTTCTTAGGCTTCAAGTTTTGCGTGACACTCATCATTCTTAGACACCACATTGATACTAAATAATATTCTTCCGACATTGACCATTGTTTATCGGACGCCGCCTTATTTTCGGTACTTTTTATTTTTTTACATATTATATATTATATATTATATTGTATTATTTTTATTTATTTATTTATTATTTTCGGTATAGTAAAGAGTGTAAAAGAGATGGTAAGCATGTGGCGTGTTGGTTAGAGGCACCCTGCAACGTATATTTAGTTTTTGATTTGGTCTCGCCTCTCAGGCTCACCAAGACTTCCATCTCGCGGCATCCGAAAGCATAAAGGCTGACTAATTCGGTAGGATAGCAGCATTGATTTGAAAAACGGTGAGCTATCTCGGTCCAATATGAAAGCCAAATATGCGTTGAGATCAGTTTTGGCGATGCCTAATAAAGTCTAGTGTAACACATCCAACAGGGATTGATCAAAGCCAGAGCTACATTCTTTTTATCTTTCAAAGCAAAAAGTCAAGACGGACTAAGGAATCTGTCTGTCTTAGTTCAAAAATACGTGCAGGTATGAGACAATATCGCGCTGATAATAATGCATTCCTCACTGCGATTCATCCATGATTTTCTGTAATTTATTCAAATAAGGTGAGAGTTTTACGCATTGATGTGAGCGAATCCTGTGCGAGTGCAGTTTCTGTTCCCATGCTTTCATACACAAAAAGATGTTTACGCGTTCTACAATCATATTTGTATCCGCACGATTTACATGAGCTCTGTCAGAGCATACCCGAATTCACGCAGTCTCCTCTACAGCTAGAAAAAATTATGCAGCCTTCATTGTATATAGTTGATCATGCAAGCATATGAACTTGCTAACGAAGTAGTGCTTTGTGATATCTCGATATTGTATACTTGGAAAATCAATCAAACGTGATGAGAACAGCACTGGTTATGATGATTAAATATTTGCAAGCACATTGGTCAATATACTTTCCTTGTGACCTCAAAGACACTCTGGAATATACATTTGCTCTAGATTCACACCATAAATCGTCTTGAATGGTAAACTTTTCTTGCAGCGAGACATCTTGAAGGCAAATCTGTTAAGTGGGGCTGTCTTCATCGGAAGGAGTGTCTCGTGAAAATATCAAGTCGTCGGGAAAAATCTTGTGAATCATTGAGCCCAACTACAGCATCAGAGTCGAGCAAGCTATCGACTCAACTCAGTAGAAGAACAATTGTAAAAGTTCCGCTCGGATAAACAAAGCGCCGGAGAGGAAATACGTTGATGTCGGTGCACATTCAGTTTACATGACAAATACTGCATCGAATCCAATGCATAGTGTCGCAAATGCATTCAGTTACGTATGTTTCATCATGTTAGTGATATATTAGCTTCACAGGTCCATAAGAAGAACTTCACGATCTATTTGGAAATAAAACCATTTTCGACAGTCTAGAGGTCGTTGTATGCTTGGTACTTTTCTGTTCCGTTCGCTTTTCTATTGCGTATACTTCAGTATACGAGAAAACATTTCTTAAAGCACATGGTTAACAAAAATCGGAAAGAGCTGATCGCCTCTGTAAACCACAAGTGCAGTCATCACTAACGGAATTCCCCTCGCTTATAGAGAACAGCTCACTTTGAAGGTTGCTATATGACGAACAAATCAAGTACTTTTACAGGTAAATCGGTGATATGACATCTCTTCAATCTTTAACATGACTGGTTACTCTCGACTTTCGTCGATTTCATCAAGGTATCTTATGGTGGTGGTGTACAAATTCTGTCACAATGAAATATCTTTACCTCATACATCGTGGACACAGCAGCAAGAAAAAAATTGAAATCTCATTTGTTTGTGTTAACTTAGAAGTGATAGTCTTGCACTAACTGGGTCCACATGAATCGTATCGATCTTTCTGCCAGAAGTGTTTTCCGAGCAATTTTCATCAACAAGGTGACCAGTCATGTCATATGAATCTCAAGAAATCTTACCTTTCCTGCCGTCATTTTTATTTCCGAGCTATTGTCCGTCGCCTGCCGCCTCATGGGAGCTTTTTAGTACCTATATGTCGAAAATTTCATGACCTGGCAGAGTTGGAATTCCATACTTAATTGATAACAAATTAATTCGCTATCCTGATGAGTCTATGAAAACCACCCCACATTAGGCATTTAGATTTGTCGTAATGCGAACTGCGCAGTCCAGAATACTTGTAGATCGCAATAACTAGATGTTCGATCGGCTTTGGAGCTTGCATAAGAATTCGAATTTCCGACCAAGTGGCAATATTTGCGAGTGCTAGCTCATTTTTTATTATTAGTATTCTACCCAGTCCTTCATCACATCTACTCTGCTTATACCAGCATCTCTGGATCCATTTTCTTCGTTTTCCACGTTGATCATCTACGATTTTGTGCGAACTTTACAAATGTTGGTTCAGTTGGTGCATAAGAACTTTTGTGTTTTGATAGATGTCGCTGAATGCTGGTTGAAGCAATTCTCTTTCGAATCTGCTGTAGTAGGGCTAGAGTGTTCCTGTGTGCATCCGTGAGAGTAACTTAAGCACATATAAAACCGGTACCAATTGGTTGATCCACGAAAGGAGGGGGGTGGGGCTTAGTGGGTCACGACGAGTTCAATACGACCATTAGTGGTGACGGCACTACTTCACTACTCACTTGCTCCCGGCATCTTATTTCGTACTGCAAATATCTACGCTGAAGATCTCCTGATAAAACTGTAATTGGACATTATGCTTCATAGAATCGTTTTTAGACAGTTTCACAGCTCAACGTCTTTCTAAGCAAAATGCACAAGTGCATTCAGATAAATGAGCAGTACTAAATGAAACTATAAAAATTCTATAGTTTTAATTCACTCTCTCTTTCTATTGATGTGTGAAAAACTTCACCTATATTTCTAGTACTATACTATGCTATGCCTGTACAGTGTTCTCAAATGGCAAATGTTTCTACATGATTTATGCAGGTCTTACTTTAGCTTTTTGTAGAGACCGAGCTGCCGTTTTAACATTTGATCAGTGGTATTCTGAAATGGTCAGCATTGACCTTTTTACATAAATTGATTGACGACAATCTCAAGACTTGCCACTCCTTTTGAATCGCCTTCGTTCGCTTTTGCTTCATCAGCATCTAGTAGTACGAACACCAAGAACAGAATGAGCAGAAGAAGAAGCGCTTCTACCGTCATAATCTTCGGAGTGATGTAAAACAACGTGAGTTAGTAGCAATTAGTAAAATGAGACTTACCGTGAATTGGTCGGCCACATCACAGCCATTTGTCGCACTCAACCACTTAATTTTACTTTGATAGAAAAATTGTTACTCTCACACTCAATAATCTTAGGCGAAAGTCAGTTAGGACAGCGCTATATATGGTGTAGCTTCAAATACGTCTTAAAAAGGTTCTTTTCGCAAAATAAACTGCCCAAGCAAATGATTTCCACTGACAGTGTCGAATGGAACACCTGTTCTCTATAAGCTATCAAATGGAAACAAGATTTGCAATGGATACAGCCCTTTCTGAAAAATATGTCGCTGGTACGAATGCGCGTTGGTGGCAATGCACGAATTTCCCATGTGCAAAAACTAATCGACTGCAACATATGGAAATAGAGGGTATCATGTTTGGTTAAAATGTTGCGGAATGATGTCTGCAGATGGTTGGCTCATACAACCAAGAATGGCGCCTATCATTTGAGGAAAACTATGCGCTATCGCATGCTGAATATGACTGATAATGTTCAAATATGGATATCGTGATTTCTTTAATGGGCAAAAAGTGCCCAAGATTTGATTGTTTCGCTTCTATCACAATTGTTATTCTTTCTGTTGTCTTCTCTTTCCATATCTTTTGTTATTATTGTCAAAATCTAAACAAAATTCAACACTTTCGTTGCCACAAAGGAAGAAAACATCAACGTAAGCTTCATACAAAGCTCGTCTCGTGCGAACGCAAAGAAACAATGTACAAAAATCAAATGAGACTAAAACTTTACACAGCCACGTATACAAATCAACGAGTGTAAAAATAACACATCTATTCTTTGATAACAGTGACAGTATTAAAAGTTGTTTGCTCTAAACAAAGACATGTTGCTTGTAAATTTTACTAACGAAGTCTTCCCGCTGAGCACATTGCCTAACTTAAGCCTTTAAGCTCGCTTGAAAGTCTACACAAAAAATTCTTTCACTTAAACAGATAGTGAACTTATTTTCGACACAGTTATAACCTCATGAATAAGCAACAGTGTACTTCTTGTGTAACGAACGCCATTTGTCGAAGAAACTGCGCTTTTTCCGCATTCTACTATCTATGGTTCTGGATTTTTCTGTATTGGGCCTCCCTATTTTTTTCCATTTGCTGTGTATATTTCTTGCAAGCATACACATTTGCACTTTTTCACACTATTCGTGTAATTCTCATCTATCGTGTTCAACTGAAGACTCGGCCCATTACTGAATAATCCTGCCGCTAAGAACTTCGGCAATCGGTTCAGAACCACAACACTGTGATTTAAAGTGAAAGGGCATTGAAGTGCTGGTCAAAATACGATACCGTTGCCCTGATTTATGTTGACAAAACACGTATTGCAAACTCATTTGCGCTCGGCTGTTCATCAGAATCGATGTGGATGAACGACGAGGATAATGAAGAGTCTCCAGTGGCTTAACCGAACAGCGTCAAGAACGTGGATTGAAGGTTTTTTAAGAAGGAAGGTGATGATTACCAGGTTCCAGTGACTAGTAAAACTAGCGCATGGCTATAAGTGAAGTGAAACGATTCTTGACTCTTTCAAAATCTTCACTTTGGAGTAGACTGATTACTCCTGTATGGAGACTAAGCACCGATATCCTTTCACTCGTGTTCGCCATTTGCAATCTTGGTGTGAACGAGACAGAAATATTGATTATATAACGCCTTGAAGGACGAAACTCTGAGACGAAATCTTCAGAAGTGTTTGTCTTCAATGAAGAAGCGTCAGACAGCCAGTGATGGTAAATGATTGAAGTAATAATTTTGATTGCTGGGTATGGTTTAGTTGGATCCAATGCAATAAACATGAGACGATCTGAAGACTTTTTCGTCCTCTTATTATCAGCCAAAAATCTTTCCCCGATGAATGAATTGAAGTGTATGAGACCGCTCAACTTGCTTTCAATATCTGGTAAGTGTCAGAAGTCTAGGGACCTTACCAAAATGAGGGAAGTGTCGAGTTCCACAGCGACATTTTTGCTTGAGTGATAATACGAATGACGAAATACTTGAGTGGAAAAACGAATAATGAAACTATGACGCTATTTCGAAATTAGTATAAGGTCATTTTGTTTGCCGAAAGTTTTATTCAGAGGAAAACTTATCAATTAGCACGTCCGTCATGAACAAAGCATTGGCTGGAGTGAGGACAACTATCTCCTTATTACAGTGGAAGTATTAGGAAGCCCAAATGAAAGTAGAGAAGCAAACATTACGCTAACAGAACACAATCGAATCCTCTTCGCCAAATCATCCAGAAAATATGTTGTCGAAAGCTACAGCTGGCTGAAAGTGCGACCACAAGCGAACAGACATTGTCCTATTTCCCATGTACAGGAAGAACGGTAGAGAAAGCTACATACATTATTGCTCCTTCGTAACTGGGATCATCTACGGGTTTCTTCCACGTAGATGTCCGATGAAATGATTAAACTCATAAAGGATTCATTGTTGAGGAAACAGCGACGAATGAGTCGGAAATTTGAGCATGTTTGCGAAATCTACGAATTGCTAGAATTTCTACAATCCTAAAAAAGTCACACAACGAAAACCTTCTACTGAATGTTATGATAAAATATGCAAAAAGTGGTAATTTGTACGGACTTTCAAATCGCAAGTGTTTTCTAGGGTACGAACTCTACCGCAGAAGAAAATTTGTCAACCCAAGATGAAATTTCCAAGGTGTCTAAATTATCGGGCGAGTTAGTAGAGCGCTATTGGTGCCAGTCCTGATGTGCGCGGTACTGATTCGACCGCGCTCCGAGATCACTAAACCTCTCAACCCTTTAGAATACGAGATTCGCACCAAAATTTTACGGAAATAGTTAATTCCTTGCAATTCTACTGAGGCTGCTCTAGCTCGGCTATC